>VBVQ01000481.1:0-57367 GCA_011636635.1 Tetramorium simillimum | reverse complement strand
GGACTTTTTGACTCAGTTTCGTCCGCTCTACCTGCACACGAAAATAGTACCCAATATTCTGGGACACCCTGTATACATTAAAATTATGGGATCACTGTTTAAAATTTATCAAAAATATCTAAGAACTTTTGGTGATTTAACGAAAACTCTTTTCGCCCAAACAATTCGTCAATTGAGAGATTAATCTGTTCTAAATATTAAAAAAGATTACTATAAAGAATTGAATAAAAATGATATCGATTCAATTTCTAAGCCAAACGCGAATTGACTGACAAATAATTAAGAAAGAGGCTTTTAGAATTTGTAGAAAAAATTATTATTATTAAATTATTTATTAAGGGGACTCAACTTAAAGGTCCCGTCTAATGCGAAGTGAGGCTCGACGAGCTCTTTCGACATTTCTCGACGCCACGTGCACGCGCGATTATATCGTCGCGCCTTTCGCGAAAGGAACTTTCCACGCACCGAGCCCCGACTGAACCTGTAAAATTCTCAACGGGAATATTAATAGTCAATTTACTGGTTAGGGAGAGAAAGAGAGAGAGAGAAAGAGAGAACGAGAGCGAGAGAGAGAGAGAGAGAGAGAAAGAGAGAACGAGAGCGAGAGAAAGAGAGAGAAAGTGCGAGAGAAAGAGAGAAGTCAGAGAAAGAAGGCGTTAGGAGTACGTCGTAAGCACTTGTACGAATATTGTAATTAACATGTGTATGAGTGTGCCGGCGCGCGCAGTATTTGCGTCACTGCGCATCGCTGTATAATTGTCCTACCAATGATCGTGTTTGCGTATGGTTTTTCAACGAATTTGTGATATTAAGTTGCGTATATCTACAGCAGTACACGTCCCCGCGTACTATCGTCGTTCCTCAGGGACTTGCGAGCACCGAGCGCGACCGATGCATCTTGTGCCTCGTTAGGCACAAGTCTAGAATACGCCGAAGGAATATTAATGAGAGATTTGGAAGTTGCGCTATTTCTTAAACGTTTGTTTGAATTTATAACAATTGCTTTTCGCAGCGTAACACTGGCGACGACAGTCGTCACAGCGACGGGTATCCAATGAAATAATTCTAAATCAATGCTAAATTATCGAATGACTCGCGGGAAGATTACTGACAAAATTTTGAAGAGTAGAAATAAATTTTCTCGAACTACAACGAATGTCCGACGTAATTTTATCATCGCGCTATGAGACAGCAATAATTCTACCTCGAGCAATAAGTTCAGTAGCAATAGATGCAGCAGTTCTCTGTTCTGAGATCTTTGATTGTAGTTCATTGAACTTGCATGTACATTCACTAGTCAATTTCGTATTTAATTGAACCATTTGACTGCGAAGAATGTTAAAAAGAAAAAAGATGTACCTTCAAAGATGTTTCTTCAAAATTTTGTAGAAAGAAATTAAAGTTTTTTTTTAAGATAATAGCTGAAGAAACTTAAAAAAAATCTTCAAAAATTTTCATAGAAATTTTGGTTAATTATAAACCTACATTTTGAGGCTTATATAGACGGTAAAATGAATCTCATTAAAACAAATCATGCTTTCTCGGTGCCCGCATGTCCAATTCATCGAAGCCCGTTGTTCATCCTAGTTCCCTTAGTTTGTCCAGACATTCCCATCATCGATTCAATCCCGTCAAGTAGATTCTAAGCAGAGACAGTATTTGAATGGGGTTATTGGAGGACGAAAGATATTATCGTTAAGTAACTGTATTGAGTAGCGCGCAAGCGCGCGTCGCGTGTGTGCAGTGGCAAAAAAAAACAGAAGGCAGCCTAATTACACGAGTATATGTACAGTCGATGAGATACGATCGATCGTTTATTTAACTCCAAGATTAGGGAAAAAATCGTCCCTTTAATTTAAATATAATAAAAATAGTAGGTATTTGTTTTTCATATTTTTAAAATAATGGATCAATTAATTAATTCGCAAAAAATGTTTTATCGTTAAATGTCGAATTTGTTTAGTTTGAATTTAAAATTGTTCTAAATTAATTTCAACTATTATATACTTGAATTGACGTAATGATAGAGTTTGCCCTTTTATGTATAAACTTGATACGCGACAGCGATTGATCGTGTATCTGTACATCGATGAGGCTCGAAGACTCTTCCATTCGCTCGACCCATGCACCTCGATCGTTTTACGTAAAAAAACTTTTTGAGAAGCAGTATATATATGCAATTAATATACGCATTAATCGAAAAATATAAGACAGAAGCGGAATTAAAAATTCTGAAGTTGAAAGAATACAGAGATTAAAACCGATATCTTACAACATTTTGAAAAACATTTAAAAGATCTCTAAAACAGATATATCGAGGACGGATTTGAGAGATCAATACGAAATATCTTTTAAATACCTTTTTAAGATACTTTTACGACCCTCTTTTAAATACTTTAAATGTCTTGAATATATTTTTAATAAACAAAAACTTTGACGCGATAGACATGCAAAAACAATCTACTCAAATTAATATGCATTATATAAGATTGTAATTCACAAACTCAGTGACTCATTATTATTCATAAAAATTAACAAAAAGTACATCATGTTTTTTTATACTCACAACATTGAAAATCTAACTTAAGAGATAATTATATCGGTTTCAATTTTTGTTTGAGATCCAAACATTAATGAGCAAATCAGGAAATAGAGTCCGCGAGATTGTCGCTCAAGAAAAATGCTCATGACGGTTTTATTTGCGATCGACTGATTTCAATCGTACTTATATTTAACGAACGGTATTAAAGATTTATAATGAGAAACGCGAGTTACAATAAGTAAAAAAAATTCGAACAAATAAGCAATTTATTTCATAAAAAAAACGGACAAATTGTTTGAAGGAGAGAAACTAAAATAACGACACGTTCCTTAGATCCATTCCAACATAACTGTCGTGATTAATGTAATTAATATTATAAAATTGGCTCAAAGTTATTTGTCGTCATTGAATTAGATTAGTCGGTATGCTTAGTTCATGCGTATACTCCCAAAAATTGGCGCTATAATCGAAGGCAAATAAGTTCGAATGTCCGTTTTGTAATATGAGAACTTATCATCTAAGTGCGTACTTACGGAATCTTTTAAAAAGATCTCATTTTACATTACATTTAATAGCAACCGGGAATCGCTCTCCGATACTTTCGGTCGCAGAACAAAGACAAGATATGCTCTCATCCTACATATCCCCAACTTTTTCTAAGCACTGCCTAATCGTGCACAAAGGTACACTTGGTAAATGGGGTACTATAGGGCCGAGCGCGAGCAAACTCGTACATAATTAATACAACCGAATTCCGTTCAGTTGAAAAAAAAAAGATGAGAGACAGACAAGAAAAAAAAAGAATAAAGAGAGAAAACGATATAGTCTGCTTTATATCGCATCTTACGAAAGACAATAAAGAACACCTCCCGTTTTCAACAAAGCTTTTTCGTATCGTCACGCTGGCCCTATAAATAACTATTTTTATTTATTATAAAAGATTAGTGTTTTTGTGAAAATATTAAATATAACATAAGTTATTATGCAATTTATTAGCATTAAACAAAAATTGTGCAATATTGGACTTTACGTTTTACATTTATTCTGCTAAAACATCTTTTCTCAGATTTTTAGCGCACCAAAAAGATATAGAACGCATTCGAGAACAATACAAAGGAGGTCGGTTAAAAAATATTTTACTAGAATATATCGCGATACGAAAGAATGAAAAGTCAAGAAGCGAGTCAAGATGCGAACCTTAGAAAATAATCTACTTTCGCAATGTAGAGTAATTTAATATTTAGGAGAGGTGTTCTTTTTAATGTCGTGAATCAATGTTCTTTCACAGCGAAGTACAGTTAATGATGATAGAACGTAAGATGGATGGATTTATTATAAAGAGAAACGACTTTATCTGTCGGTCGACGAAAAGAAAGATCACTGTAAGATATACATATTATTATATAATATAACGCTGCCACTGAACACATCCCGTTAGTACAATTACCGTATATAATAATAATAATAATATTAATAATCCGCAGTATACTGGGACACACCGTATTATTAATTGAATTGATATTTATTAATGATTATAATTATTATATTATTACCACTATATTATCTATACCATTTGTACTTTACACTTCAGTTCGAACGAAATAAATGCCTTCTTTTTCATAAAATCATCGATGAAATGACTAAGCCGTATGTGTCATTTGTGAATTGAATTATATTGTTCCCTTTGCGTCGCCATTTGTCGAAACATCAATACACAAAGAAAATTATATTTTAATTTTGCAAATACAGATATTTAGAATTTTAAATAAGTCTACTTTCTTTCGTGCATAGACATAATAGACTGGATCCTACCGTAAAAGGCAGCTTTGAAAGATGTACAGGACAGAAATAGCGTTCTGGGGATCTCTGTCTTTCTCTTTCAATCACGTGATGGAGATTGATAGGGATGGGTGAAAACGAAGCGAAAACGATGCGTGTACGAGAGAGAAAGCAGCGTGCTCGCTTTATTTTCACTCACCTCTATCAATCCCCACCACGCGATTGAAAGAGAAAAACAGAGATCCTCAGAACGCTATCTCTGTCGTGTACATCTTTCAACGCTGCCTCTTACGGTAGGGGTCAGTCTATTGTATATGCCTATAGCTTCCGTGTTACAAATTTTTAATCTTCATCTTAATTAAAACGCTATGTCTGGTGATTATTTATGCGATTCTTACTACGAATATTTCTGCGATTATTGTAACGATATTTATTTTTTCTGCTGTTTTTAACTTCTGGAAACTCACTCTGTATACGTTGCCATAATTTTGTTCCCAAATGCGACAGGAAATACATTATTCCATTATCCCTGAATTTTCAATTAATTTACAAAACATTATCGTCTAGTTAGAAATGATATAAATCAAAATTTAACAAATTAATAGAGAAATTTTTAATAAAAATGATAATCTTTAATTTAGTCATTTTCAAAAGAAAAGATTCGCATATTATTACAGTAAAAATTTTTATTGATGATAAGATATAACTATTACGAACTCACGTTAGATCTTTGAAATCGACAGCTCTTGTAACGTGAAGAGTAATTAGTAAAATCATTATCGCTATTCCATTTGTGAGAATTAGCATAAATGACTTAATCATATTCAATATTTCAAATGGATTTCCCAATTTTAATTGATTAAATATCTGCTCGAATTAATTCTCGGTGAGTATAAATATTGATAAAAATTATTGCGAGTATATGTTACAGTATTAAAATTAAAGTAAATAGATAAAGTAAATCGTTACGTTACTGGAGAAACTTTCTTTAGTAGCGTGGTTAAAATGAATACATCTATTGGTGTCCATAAACATGCGATTGCAAATTCCAGGAAGAATGCAGTTACCAAAAACTAGAATTGAAATTAAAGAGAAGGAAAGAACAAATAATTGTATAAAAATATAAAAAAATCATTTAAATATGATTAAAGGTATTTTACGGCATACTAACCTCATACAAACACATAAAAACAGGTTTCGGTTCTCGAAACGATTGTGGAAATATCGTGGAATTGACGATGATAATATAAACGCTAGTAGCAATTAAGAAAGAAGTAATTGGTGGACTTGATATCAGAGGATAACCAAATTCGTCTTCCATAGCGTTAGCGAAACACGTTTGAAAAATCGATATTTTTAAATTGTTGAGTATTAATGCCCATATCGTATACGATATTCGCGCCATTTTGGAGCACAATACTAGATAATCGTAATTTAGTCATTCGAATTTAATTTATAAATCACCAATTGTGAGAAGAGAGGAGATAGAGAAGAGATTTTTAATAACGTTTGCAATGAAGTTAGTTTAATAATTTCCAGCTTGTTGGGTCAAACATTAAAAATTTTTCAAAATAATTTTATTAAAATTTAAGAGTTTAGTATATATGAAAAACATTTCAATATAATACAGTAGAATTATAAAATAGTATAAAATTCATGAAATTATATTTCAAATTCATAGTATAATTTGTTTTTATAAAAATTCCACCTCTTAATAAAATCAATGAAATAGAAATATGTAAATTTCTGTAAAAATTTACATAATGCAAATCGCAACGCCGAAATTACTGAAATAATTTCAGAAAATATTACACAGATATTTATTGAATACAAGGACATACATATACATTAAAATGTAGCAGATTAAAAGAAATTGTAACGTCTAAAATTTAGTTTAAAATTCGTGAAAGGATTCATTTGACAAAGCTTGTAAAAGAATGATTGAGTCACTTCAGGATTGCTGAAGGTAACCTTCTTGTTTTTACGCTTAGGACGTCTTGTATTCGGGAATTGTAAATGTCTTCCGAAAAACAAAGAAGGAGATTAGATTATAATTATGTAATTAAAGCATTTAAATTTAAATAAGTAAGTAAAGTATATTTTATTAATATAAAATTCAAGGCTTTCGCGGTGTACATGACTATTCGGTTTGGTTTTTGGATTTAAACCGGAATCGAATCAAGTATACATGCGGTTTAAATCCAAAAACCGAACCGTATATTTTGTTGAAATTTATATTAATTTCATTTTTATATAAGAATATTAAATTAATTTACTTGAGTCTTAGAAAACACGAAAAGTTTATGATTGATATTTTGTAAATAACAAAGATTATTTAAACAAAATATTTTATTAAAAAATTGTAAAGAGATGGTCTTGTTATAGATATTATTAAAAATTGAAATTTTATGTGGCGTTAAATTTAGTAACAAAATTAACTTTTTTTAAAAATTGTATATTTCGAATGGATAAGGTGCTTCGTAATTTTATTACATGTCGGACAATTTTGCGGATAAGATTTGAAGTTTTCAGGATTTACTACTTGCTCCACGTATCCAGAAACGTTTCCAAAGATTCTGTGGCGTCCAGCATCCATACGAACGACAATAATGACATGCAAAATGCCATGTATGTGGCGGCGTAGTCTTTAGCTATATAGTCCGCAAAGAAAATTAACCAAGAGTAGCTATCTAGACCCATAGCATCATTCAACCAAGATAACTAAAATGAAACCAATGTATAATTTCAGGACTTTCGTATTTTCGTCTTTCGTAATTTCCGTTTTTGGCGTAGCAAAAATTTCATATAATTTTATAAACAAAATTTGTCAATAATCTTTAAAAAGAAGAATCAAATTAAAATGGAAAGAGATTTGAAGAAAATCTGGTAACGCATTATATTTTTATTTAGTGGATGCTACGTACCCACTTACTGGATTCTTGAGTTAAACAGAAAATTGTATGCATCATTGGTATCCATACCAATTGAATCGCTAAATTTGTACTCAATGCAGCTATTAACATCTATACAATAAAATTAATATTATTTTTAATTCAATATTACTATTATCTTGCCTGTGTCAAAAAGAACTTTATTCTGGTAATTATCTTTATCCGATAACTGTATGCTTTATATAATTTATTTTTCTACATACTTATAGCCAAAAAAATATTGCGTGAAAACATTACTTTTTATTTCGACTATTTAATCGGCTTTAAAGGAATTAAATGAGATGGCTCTAGGACTCACTTCATAAATGTATAGTAACTGAATTGGTGGTTCTTTAAGAGTTACGGGCCATAATCTGTATTCCGCTAATAGACATAAAACCGAGAACACAAAGAGTACCGACGCATATGATGGATCGAAAGGCAAAGTGTTTTCCTCCTCGAAGCATAAACCAATTATGCAGATTTGTCGCAAATGCGTATACAATCCAGTCGCCACTACGGTAATCCAATGAGGATCTATGAAATTTGCGTAGTATTTGACAGTTTCCATCTTGAGTTAATACACAACAATCTGTTTGAGAACGCTTTCTAAAGAAAATTCGTTCTCTATTTATATGCTTTTTGTTTCGCAATGGTTTCACTATGATTTCAGATCAAAATAGCAAGATGAACAAGTTAAACCTAGAAGAAACATTTAAAAAATATTTTTCTGTAATTAAAAAAAACTTTTAGAAAACAATGATTTTCTTTTTTATTTTAAAGTTTTTAATTAATTTGTTAATTTGTCAATTAATCTGCTATTTGTATAGTCAGAACTAACGAAGAAAAGAAACATTTTAATATGTATAGTAACAAATTAATCAATAAGATAAACTTAACACGGAATGTTTATCAAAATGTTAATTATTTATTAAATTATTTTATTATAACAAACCTTGCATTGTGATAAAACGGTATTATGAAAGAATGATTTTACAGAGTTCCGTAGTTCTTTATAAGATTAAACGCGGAGATCTTTGGTTAATTATTCATTTTTAATATTAACGATAGTGACGGATGCATGAATATTATCTTGTATCTTCAATAAACTTTTCATCAACTTTAACTGTTAATACAAATAATTGTAACTCTCGCTCCAACCGTTAATTTATCATTGGATTATTATTATCTTGATGTCCACACAAAAAAACACACGAGTACTTAGGTTATAAAACTGTCCTATTCAGTGTTGTGCTGCAAACATCAAGACTTTCTTGCATCTGTTTAACAGAATGCTGTTCAAAATTCTCAGATTAATCTTGTAATACCTATAATTATACATTAAAAGAATACGCAAAACAAAACGATGCAAATATGAAAATTACACAATTTATAAAACTGAAATATACCCATTTTGCAATTATATCTTTATACAAAAATTTATATCAGAGTTTAATTAAAAATAAGGATAAATTTAGAAATTTATAATTAATATCTAATATCTATTATGTTGTTATCATCATTGTGTCATAGTTTATACACTCCATTTATTATTTTTATTTCATAAAAGAACTAATTAGAATTAATAAATACAATTTAATTAATATATTAATATTATTATTTAATAATACAATAATAATACTTATATAATACCTATAAATCGGAGAGTAGATATTTAAAGTTTTGTTTACATATATATTAATTATATTTAATTATTTACTGACATAATTAATAGTTTATAAAACATTGTACTTTTGTACGAATATTGATATATCTAAGAATGATATAAATGTTTTAATAAAATTATTTCAGAATTAAGTCAATGTTAACATTAATCTTTGGGGGGCACGCAGGCATCATTTTGATCCGGCATGCACATTCTGTAGTGCTTTGATTTGAATGAAGAAAGAGAAAGATATAGAAATTGTTGGAAGGCAACAACAAGTCCGAATATGGCGCGGTCAAATATATTACTATATTACTATGCGCATGTGTAGCGTAGTTCAATTAGGGTGCCTTTTCATGCAGCAAATTTTTCGCTGCAAATGTTTTTTAGCGAATAGCGAATAATTCTCCGTGAAGTGTGTGTAGCGAATTATTCGTCGCAAATAAGCAAATACCTAGTATATGAGTGAGCATCATATCATAGATATCTGTTGTGTTTAATTAAAAAATGATTAAATGTTATTTGCATATTGTCATATAGAGCTCTTACATATTATTAAATGGTTTTATATAAATTAATAAAACCGTTAATAAGTTATAATAAGTAAAAAAAATCTGTTTAATCTTTTATAATGGAACAAGAGTATAAATATTTTTTGCTTTAATATGTTTTTATATTTTTATATTTCATTTATTAGTGTTCATTATGTTAAAGTACATTCTATGGTATACATCACATTTAAGATTAGAATTTCTAATAGCTAATTTAGCAAAAACGTTATAAAATAGATAAGCATGCAAGGTACTTACATATTTAATTTGTAACGATGAGATTGTCGCGTGCAAGCTCGTCGGAACCAGGATTCTTGTAAACGGCGGATGAGTCCGCTAAGCGTGTCCTTGTGATTGTTGTATTCTGGAGTGCGCGGTCTGGTCGCGTCGCGGATTCTGCAATCTGATCGCGTGGTCGAACTCCGGTTACACCCGGGCTTCGGAGAGGTTACACCACTTGCAACAGATTCAACACTTTTTTTTAGGAACACGTGTCCTTAATAGCAATTCGCAGTCAAGTTCAGCACTAAAAGAAAAAGTGTTGCAATCTGTTGCAACCTTTGTGTCCATGAGTGTACTGGTTGGTCAATATTTTCTGATCTTGCAATTTGATTTCGTGTTTTTCTCCTTCGATATGATATTGGATAATATCAAATATATTTTGAACACTAAATCTTGCCATGATGAAAACTGTGGCCCTGTATAAAAAAATTGCATTAAGGGCCGGAAAAATAGAACAGTGACGATCTGCGAAATAAAAAAGTTGGAAAGAAAAATGAAGAAATAGATGGGAACGATTTGTCAAATAAAATTTGTGGTTAAAATAATCAAGTTTCGTACGACGTGTCACATTTATCACGTATTTTACATTGTTCCTCCGAATGGGTTCGGAGGAACCCATTTAAAAAAAGCATCGTGTACTCTAGGCTTAAGATTACTTTATTAAAAACTTATATGAGATATGATAATGAGGTATGAAAAATACTTACACAGCATGAAGCTTTTTAACTTTTTACAGATATGTAACGATCCTAATTAAAAATATGTGGCCAATATTTATATAAAAAGTTTTCAAATTTATTTCATTTTAACAATAAAGCGTAATTTACTATCATGTTTTAATCATTTTTTATATTCTTTTTTCTAAACAATATCAATCCTCTTAACTTGGAATTCCAATATACAAGAACTCGACTTTATTATTCAACACCATTCGTTTTCTTAACAGCTACTTGGGAAGCTATCGCTAAATGCAATGCATTATGTATGAAAGCGAAATACGAGTCCCATTGTTTTGGAAAGGATAAATCCAGCTATCAGAGTGGTGGCTATTGCAAAGGAAAACGACTGCTTCTTTTTATCAAAAGGTTAGACCAGAATAATATAGCAATAAAAATAGCATTACACACATCTAATGCGATGATATGTATCTGATGATGCAAAAAGTCGTCCGTCATGTGAAATAAACTTGTATTTATCTAATAATATTAAATATAATATTAATACAGTGCATGTATACAATGTGTGTGTATATGTACATGTATGTAAGCTTTATATTTTTTTCTTATTGTTTTATTTTGTAATATAAAAATAAAATTTTATTACAATTTGTTATTGCGCATAATTACAATTTTAAATTACTTAAAGCATAAAATTTAATATTATAATATAATATATGTATTTTAATTAGAATTATTCACTGAGAAAAAAATATATATGGTTGAGGCCAAAAATAACTATATTTTTCTCTCAGTGTAATATACTTATATTGTAATTACTTAATATTGTAATATAATATACTGTAATATATAATGTTGTAATATAATAATATTAATTACCATGACATACGATAAAACAGATTTATGAAAACGACTGTAATATAAAAATTATAGAGGAAAATTTCTAAAGTTTTTCCAAATATTTAAAAAATTGCTTTTTTCCAATTTTCGCTTACAGATTTGTTTGTATTATCTTCAATTAATAAACTTTTAATCTTTCAAAGTATATAAACAGATAATATTTATCTAGAAGAAATTAGCAATTTCCACTTCAAATGAAGAATGAAAGGGATTAGACGAAAATAAATCAGTCGAGTGTCTGAAAAGAAAGGAAACGTGGACAAGAGTATTCCATTAACCGACATGAAATTCTCGGTCACATCAAAGTACTTGTTACGTGATTCAAAAGGGAAACTTGTGAGAATTACAGAATTTCTTCTAATTATATCCGTAACAAATCGCTTTCTATATTTCTTACAAAATATGAAAGATGTAAGGTGCGGAAAAATAAGTAAGTGGCAAAGTAGCGATATTACGATTCTGACAATAGCAGAAGATTCAGTGTTGAAGCTCGTCGCTTTCACAGACACGGTTCGGTTGAATAACTTTGGAGCTGGCACTCAACTAGGTAAAGAGCACCAGGAAATTGCCGTCTCTTCAATCTGCCCTCTCTTTGTCTGGCCCTTATGTGGTTGACAATTTCGTTACGTAAATGCGGATTACAGTTAAAGGATGACGAGGTCATTATTAGAAAATTATAATTTCTCATAAAAAACAAATTCTAAATAAAATTGAATGTCTAATTCTTTTAAAAATCATTTTCTCTTTTTGAATAAAATAAATTTTATTCCGAGTAAAGATAGAGATTAACATCATTCTTGTGTTTGCAAAATGGATTTTATAATATAATTTTTTTAGACTAACAACAAATAACATTTCAAATAATATCATAATAAAGTATAAAATAAAAGTGTAAAATAAAATAGAGAAAAGTGTAAAATAAAATAGAGATAAAATACATAGTAATCCAAATTATCCAAATTAGATACTTATTTCAAGACAATTCTTTTATTAAAAGAACATTTTGTTCCATTTTTATTTACATGATAATAATACTTTTCGCTAAAGCAGGATTATCCCGCTGAGACGTCAGAACGTAGAAACCAAATTTCTTTTCGAAAAACTGATTAACCTGGAAAGAACATCTTTCCGCGCTATCTATTATAGATTATACTTTCCTTAATGCGCCGAGCGGCTTTTGACGTCAGAGATACAACTCCGCGTGCAAGTTAAATCTCTGACGCGTGCGAGAGTGGCCCAATATGACTCGCGACACATTCCCGGAAAGTCCTGGCGATTACTCTGAGCCGATCTGACGTAGCCATGACGACGGCACAGTACATCGGAGAAAAGTATTCGTTTCCGTTCGACTCCTTTCGACGCGCAAGGAGCACGGTAATAAAAGAGAAGAGAAAAAAGAAAATCGACGGAGGTAGCGGCTGTAGCACGCGGCAAGTTAAAGGGGGAAATCCGACTGAGCGAGAGTCCTCGAAGAGTCGACTACTCTCAGCGCGACTTCATCCCTCTTTTCTGCTCTCGGCTAAAAGAAAATGACTTTCTTCGAGCACACACCGTTCCTACTTCTCTCGTATTCTTATGTCAAGCCGTTTCGAGATTATTATCGACTCTTCATACCACACAAATTAACATTTTCCGCTCGGGGTACTTATCGTTTGATTCTACTACAAGATAAAATCTTCGATCATTGGAAAATATCGGAATATTATACGAGTAATAATTCTCATGCGTTATGCATGGCGTTATTCTGTCGATTTAGTTGCAATTTAATTACAATTCAATATTAGAAAGAATAAAATTAGTTAACATTTTAATTGTGTTTTGAGATAGGTTTCAAATTAAATTTATAGAAGTAACGAAAGACATTATTTTAAACATTTTGTCATTACTCTTATCGTCATTACTCATATACTCTTATATATATATAAAATTCAAACATTTAGCAAACTCTAGGTATAATTTTGTTTGTAAAATGTAGTAATAATAGTAATTGGAAAATTACGCGAATATGTAATTAAGATAATAAATAGATTTCTTGAAACCTATTCGCCAGATAATTATTTTTTACTCAAGCTGCTTGCAATTATAGGACTCCACTAACAACTAACGTAATCGATCACCTGTGTTATATAAATAGTGTCATAAACACTCCCATAACATTGCCCATCAATGTGCAAATTTTAAGTATTTAGACAATTGTGTGTTCTTTTTCATAAGATCGGAAATTTCCATAAATTTCCAATATATAATCATTATAGAAAAAAAATAAGATGTTCTTTGCTCGATTAAAATAATTTTCGTAATCATAAGAGAAATAATAAAGTAAAGAAAAAACGCGTGTAAGATTCGACAGTATTCGAGTTCCGAATTTCTTTTATATTTGATTTCCATAGGGAATAACCTTCGTCTACCGCATATTATTGTGAAAGAATAGCTGTTTTTCGTTTCTAAAGTTCCTTTCTAGATCATGAACAGATTGCCCAAGATTTCGTGTCAGCAACACCAGCAAGCGTTAAGCGTTTCTTTCTGGAATCGTGACAAGAGGTGTACGATTGAAAACCAGGGTCGTGCTTATCTGGAGTAATTCGATTTACTGCTTGAATGCTTCCTTGATTTCGCACTTGTAATGAAATTACAAACGACGTCGCTTTAAACGGCAACGGCCTAATTTTATCTCCCAGGTACTCCCATGCCTCTTCAATTTCACGATATCGTCTTCTTAACGCAATTTATGATGCCGTGCTTTGAAAGACGTCAACTAAGAACTGTAAAATGCATTTCGACAACAACATAAGCTCACTAAAAACAATAAATTGATACATTAAACGACGAATTAAATATCTATTAGAATCGTAGTAGTTAATTTATTAAAGTAAGGACTGATGACTTTTCTAATAATTTCATCATATCAGTAATTTGATACATCTTTTTCGCGTGCGCGCGTAATTAAATAACGCCTTTTTCGCGTGAGGCTATTAATATCCCAAAAACAAGAAACGAAAATTACGCAAGCAGCATTTCCATTTAGAGAGGCTTAATTATCTGTTCAATTACCAACGCGGTTTACAGCGTAACGTCAAACAAACAGATAACCGCGCGGACAGGCAAGTAAAACTAAATTGCACTTCCTGTCACTGCCAGCGCAAAAGTTAATGCGTCCACCACCTACGTGACCGCTAACCGAGTGACCAGCTGCTATCGATTGCGTATCCGTTATCGATCTTTAACCATGGTATTCGCAGGACGGGACGGGGGCAAGCGAATCCCGACGTTCGACATGATCGCGATTGGTCGAACGGCACCTCTGGTGAACGACGAGGAAGTGGGGAGATACATAAAGCGCGCTACGATGCGGATGCAGCGGCAATTTCTCGTGGAACACCGCTCGTGCGCACTCCAAGAGCTTGCATACTCCAACAGTATCACTCCAGGCACGTGGATATCGTTGCTGTCAAGAAGGATTGCTCAGTGAATCGCTCCAGATTATCCAGAGGTGTGTGCGATACTTCAAACGTGAGTCGAATTTCAATTCAGTTTCAGCTTCGAAAATATATTTACATACTCTCTATTTATCTGAAGCATCCATTTGAGATAACATTGTAGAGATAAGTAGAATCTTAATTATTTTAGGTATTACAGGTATTTCTAGTACCTACTTAGTAGGTACTTAAGACAATCTTTGAGAGTTAACAAACGGAAAGTTAAATAATTTGTTTAATAAATCGTGTTTAATGAACTGTCTACTTTAAAAAACAATTTTTCGCAGCTGTGCATGAATGACGAATAAATTATAATAATATATAATGTAAAAGAATGTAATTTATACTGAAAATTAAAATAGAAAGACGATTTGAACAAGCGTAAAATTATCTTATAATTATGATAGAACGTAATAACTGTAATTTGCAGCAATTTGTAATTTTATAATAAAATTTCTTTACAACGATAAGTTTATACATTTAGTGTAATGTACGAGTACAATTTATGGTGTATTTGATAAAAGTGTATTTGATAAAAGATTGCGTGGCTTCGAAACCAAAATTGTTTAGGATCTTGAAAGTCTTGTAATTGATGTCAAGGGGTGAACTTTAATAGCGCTTGTTAGTCTCTAAATGCATACAGAGTGTCCAAAACTAATTATTAAGCTTTCGCTTCGTCATTGCTTTTGCTCCGGCATAGTCTAATTGAAAAGCTCGCTAACTGCATTAGCTCGTTAAATTAATCTGTCGCGCTTTTCGAAAACGACGATTAAACTTCGGAAGAAAAGATCGAACGATATTTGGAAATTATCTAATATTTGCGTGCAATTTTTAGCATATCGGAAATGTTATAAATAGGAATTGCCATCTGAATAATTGTACGAATAAGAGTAACGTTTTCGACGCGTGCTATATTTGAGATTCACATAAATTTAGCACGCGAGTATCTTGGTTGACTTCGATCACTCCCACAGTGTATTCGCAGAGATTTTTTTATCGCATTGATCAGTATCTGAGGAAATTCATCAACCAAAAGATCAACAATCGCTAGATAAATTAACTGTATATAATATAATCTTAATTCGATAAGTTAAGGCTATCTTTTCCTTGTCAGAAATTATTAATGTAATTATTGTTATATATGCAATTTGATGTCATTTTTATCAAATTTTCTCTATTATATAATGTCTGTGTGAGTGATAACTGTCTTATTCGATAGTTAATTCCTAAAAAAAATTCAATAACATTAAATAACTTGTTCAAAAAAATGAATATTCAAACATAGCATGTAGTTTGACTTAAATCCTTTTGTAAAATTAAAAAAAAGCAGTGATTAGTCAAGCTGGTAAACATTTCACATTATCACGAAATTTACGACAGTAGATGCTTTTATATGCAATATCAATCTTTAAATATCTGATTGAGTTATGTTTTATGTACACAATGTGATATATAAAACGCGATATATACAAAGTCAATGGACATCAGAAACTTTTTCTTAATGAATAAAATGTGACACAATCAAAATATAATATATATGAAAACAAGTTGTCTTGTACATAAAATTATCTTGCGAGAATTATTCTATCTAACAAAAACGCCGCGGCGATTCAAATAAGTAAATCGTGATGACTTTACGATAACCCGGTCAAAAATAGCTCAATGATTCGTAATTATCAAATTATTGATGTGGAAAGCGCGTTCACATTTTTTTCCGAGAAATATTCTCTGATATCAGAAAGGGGATTCCCTGACCGCCGCGGGAGTTTCCTTTATCGTGTGAGGAATTATTCGTTTCTTTACATTCCTCATTCGTTCTCTTCTTTCCGGTTTTCCTCATGTACCATTTCGAAAGCAATTAATTATCACTCTCTAAATCGAGTATCCTCGAAATAAATGCAACTAAGTATATTATTCATGCTTTATTTTTTTGTCTTTCAGTTCTTAACAATATTAATTTTCTCGAGCAAATTTTTAATTAATAAGTTTAATTTAGAATCTAAAATGATGAGTATTAAAAAAATATCTTAATTGCTTAATGCTTAATTGCTAAAAAAAATATCTTAAATGCTTAATTATAAGCAAGTAAATAATCTCCTAAATTATTCAGAGATTTTCATAATTAAAATCTCTTCTGTAATGATATTCTTTTGCAAAATAATTTAACGATGTGGGAAGGAAGAATAATAATATATATATGTATATATCGATATTTATACTTTTCATATCAATTACTAAAGTATTAACTTAAAAGACACAATTCAATATTTTAAAAGGAAAGCAATATTATTCTGTCGAGTAAAAATCTGCATAGATATCTTATCGATTATATGTAAATCGCGCAATGATGTTTAAGAATTGATTATAAAATTCAACTTCCATCTTTTTGCCACGCGACATAAAAATCCGCGTTGCAATATTCCGCAAATACGTCACAGCGCGAATGGATAAAAAAAACCGTAGCAGACAAATTCGCGCTTCAGCACGATAGACAGGCAGTGGCAAACGGCGAATCGAACGAAACCAGCTCCATGAAAATGAGTCATGGTCATTACGGAGAGTTCACTCTTACTTCTCTACGCGAAGGCGATTTTGCTGATCGCCACGATCGCTCTTTCGATCTCGTTGTCCTTCTCCTTCCACACTCCGTCTCGTGGACATTCTATCTGGTAACATAGACACATATATGCATCTCACCTTCCGACTGCCGAGTTTCTCAAGCCCCACGTCACTGACTTTACGTCGCCAATTATCAATGCCTAGGTCCATTAAACATTTCGCTCGAAAGGCCAAACGTGTTTACGTATATATGCATTTTTTGTCATATATGATTTTTCCTAAGGGATAGAAAGTAGGATGTGCGAATTGACGTAATTAGCGATGTTATTCGCTTTAAGTTACGCGGTATAAATCTGAGTTATCAACTTTTTTGTTCAACATTAATGCATTAATGCACAACAGTGTTATGTATAAAGCAACAAAAAAGCAATAGATCTTCTAATTTAAAGCTTCTAAAAGCGAAATTATGTTTCAATGTAACATAACATTAACCAAAATTATTAATAAAATTGTTAATTACTTACAAAGTACAAATATATTAAATTTAATAAAAGAAAGTATGTTAAAAAATATAATAATTTTTGTATCTCTTATTTTAGTTTTGACAGACATAAATTATTTAAGTAATTTTAACCTTGTTTCACTTCTTACAATTATATTAAGTTTAATTATATGCTTGTGCAATTTTTTGATAGTATCATCCTTGTGCAATTTCTGCGCTTTAACTCTTTTAATTCTCATTATACAGTCACTTTCTCTTTTTATCTGAAATCGTTGGTTTTAACATATCCTTGAATCTAATAAAACAACTTCGATTGTGTCACACGATCTTATTATCACGGTCATTTTGACAAGATCTCAGATCTCGCAGCAAGATCCTTATAGCATTTGCATCAACCACGTAACATGCGGAAAAGCAATCGTTATCATTTCCTATTCATTCCAGTAGACGCACACAATGTTGAAAAATAAATAAAACAGGATATGTATAATATTGATTGAAAGCGCTCGTGCATGTATATATCGATATGCCAAGGATACTAGAAAACCGCACCTACTCCACTTATGTTAATGCAGAACAATGTAATCGAATGAGCATTTTTGATATATCGTTATATCTTCATATAATCTTATCTTGAAATTACAGGTAGAAAAGAATAAATCATGGATTCCGATAACTTCAAGGAATACGCCAAGGACATGGCGGAATACATTACAAATTATTTGGAAAACATTAGAGACAGGTAATATGCCGCAATTTAAAAAATGCTCGATGAATCTGCATTAAATAATAATCTATGTATATTATTTTGTATTTTTCATGTAAATGTATCTCGTACATAGAAATTTCAAAAATTTTCAGGAGAGTTTTGCCTACGGTGGAACCAGGATACATGAAACCCCTCTTGCCAGGCGAAGCACCACAAAGCCCTGAAGAATGGAAGGATATAATGGCCGATATCGAAAGAGTAATAATGCCAGGCGTAAGTGATTTTAAATGTCTCAGACGATCGTAAATCACTAATCTATCAGCAAACACAATAGTCATTGCCTCACATATACGAAACGAATACAATGATATTAAAATTATAAAATTAAAATACTTTATTATCGATACTTTAGATTGTTGCGTAAATAACCAAGAAATAAATTGAGATAAAATTGTTTAGGTTACTCACTGGCACAGTCCAAAATTCCACGCATACTTCCCCACTGCGCAATCATATCCTTCGATTCTAGCCGATATGTTAACCGGAGCTATTGCGTGCATTGGGTTTACGTGGGTAAGTATAAAAACTTGCAGTTAAAAAATGCAAATGTTTTATTTATCTTAAATAATTATTATAAGCTTCGCGCAATCCCGTTTTGCTCATTAATGTGTTTTTTACAATTAATTAATGTTCTGTAGCATAGTTTATAAAAAGATCTTTATTTATATCTTTAAGAATTAAAAAATCTGTTGTTTCATGACACATCAAAATTAACATTAATGACAATCTCTTTTTCATTAATAAAGTATATTATTAATTTTGTAACAAATTAAACATAGTATAAAATGAGGAAATCCCAGATAACACAAATCCCTCAAAGACATCTTAAAAACATTCTGAGAACGTCCGTATGTTCTAAGAATATCCATACACTAATACTAAGAAAAAAATATAGTTACTTTTGGACTCCATAATTTTATAATATTTCTAAATCACGATAATTATGATTAACATAAGAATGCATATAGTTAGGTTAATTATATTTATTGTTAGAAATATTATAAAATTATGATTAAGGCCAAAATCAATTTTATTTTTCTCTCAGTGTAGGATATGTCTTGGAAATCTTATGATATCTGAGATATTGAATGCTGAGATAAAAATATTAAAAACACGTTATCCTTTTTAGTCACTTTCGATATTAAATTTCTTGAATTTTAGATTGCGAGTCCAGCTTGTACTGAATTAGAAGTGATCGTATTAGACTGGCTGGGAAAAATGCTGAACTTGCCGAAAGAATTTCTTGCCTGCAGCGGTGGAAAAGGCGGTGGCGTCATTCAGGTAAAACGACATTTTACAAATAACATTACAAAAGACATCTAGATAGAGAAAGAGAGGATGGTTATTCCTAACATTCTGAAGAAAAAGATACTATTAAGCATTCTTAAGACATAATTTTTACTTACAGGGTACTGCTAGTGAAGCCACTTTGGTAGCGTTACTAGGAGCAAAAGCCAAAAAGATAGAACAAATTAAAGAACAGTATCCCGATTGGACGGAAAGCCAGATTGTCGACAAACTAGTCGCATATTGTTCTTGTGAGTATACTAAGATTATTTTGTTATAGAATCTGGTTATTGATATTGCAAAAATTTACAAGAGATCAGTAAGATCAAAACAATTCATTACTTATGTTCATTTCTACCAATACAAATTAACTTTAATCTCCGTTGAAGTTACTTTTCATCTTTTTCTAATTCTTAGGACTAAAATAAGATAGAAAGTAAGTTAAACCAAGATTAAAGTTAATTTGCATTGGTAGAAATAGACATTAATCAAACAATGTTTCTTGTCAAAAACGAATTTATATGTCACGCACACAGTATTAAATTGCACAAATTGTTTCTCAATCAATTTTTGTCTATCTTTATCAAGTACAAAGCAGCGCACAACAATGAGCCTCAAGCGTGACGGCTTTAAATAAATACTTGAACTACGACATGTATCTCGATGAGTGTTAAATGATCTATGAGAGTCGCAGTTAAGTCTAATATAGAAATGGAAACAGAATTAAAAATAAAAGAGCGGTGTTTCATAAATTTTAATAATATTACAATAATAATTAAAATTAATCTATAATATTTCACGTCATATTATTCATATATGAGATGTTATAATTTATTATTAGTTTTTTAATACATAAGTATATATACTACGATAAATAAAAGGATTATGTAAGACAGATAGCTAAATGACTATCGTAATTTTTGTATTAAAAAATATTTTTAAAACGCAACATTAATATAAAATTTTATTGAAATATAACAAAAACAATAATTTATTTCCAAAGTCATTATTCGTTCCAGTTACTAATAAATTACAACTTTTCAATGTGTTATACGGTCGCAATTAAAGCCTAGAGTTATCAACACAACGTATCATTGATTTAATATAGCAGTTTTACATTCGTTTTATTCTTCATTGCATTACTTCGGAACACATAGATATAATACTGAAAAGTGCCCGGTCGCTTTCAGTGACCAGGCGCAAATCAGTGCAAAGGCATGTGAATAGAGGGGATGAGAGGGATGGAGTGATAGGGTGAATATGGGGTTCACGGCACTTCATCAAGCAGCACTTTGTCGCCATGGCAACTCGTAATAACCGCTCCAGCTATATTTCAGGCCGAACTTTCTCTGCTATTCTTAACGTCCATAATAATTTCGACGCGCTTTATCGAAAGGAAAAAAGGAAAAGAAAATTTTTCTAGAATTCTTCTCGGATACGACGAATAATAATCACGGTGTTTTCTCTATTAAAAATAAAGAATGGAACAATATTATCAACAAGCCGCCTATTGTTTTAAATAAATGGAGATTTTTTTCACTTTCTTTTGTGTTATAAACTGCGATGAAATATGAGATCGACAATTCCGTCAATATCTATAAAAGAGATTTTCTTCCTCAAACATTATGATACATT
Organism: Tetramorium simillimum; assembly: GCA_011636635.1. Classification (NCBI taxonomy): domain Eukaryota; kingdom Metazoa; phylum Arthropoda; class Insecta; order Hymenoptera; family Formicidae; genus Tetramorium; species Tetramorium simillimum. The sequence goes on along the minus strand of VBVQ01000481.1, from coordinate 35,812 downwards.
ACATACGTTGAAATATGTTAAAGAAATAAAGATTTCAGAGTTAACAAAATTTATATATCCATTCATATGGCGTATATTTTTTACAAGTGCAAATGATTATAAATCTAAATAAATATTAAACATTGACATTGCAAAAATATAGGTAATTTGACATAATAATAAAGGAAAATGTATTACGTCAAATCAATATTCTAAATACTTATAGTAAATTATAATAAATAAAAAAAGTATGCAGCAAAATATTGTATTTTTGTTCCAGGCCAAGCACATAGTTCGGTTGAACGCGCTGGACTTCTCGGTGGAGTAAAATTCAGACAATTGGAAGTCGATGAAAGATATAAGCTGCGCGGCGACACATTTGCTGAAGCAATCAGAAAGGATAAAGAACAAGGATTCATACCGTTTTACGTAAGTCTAGTTCATCCGATATTCCTTTATCAATCGAATGTTCTACTGCTTCCATTTCTTTAAAAAAATTAAATAAAATCAAAGAGAAAAAATTTATTCCACTATGTAAAAATGCGAAATAATATAACATGATTGCTTATGTAATAAAATAATAGTCTCAGAAATTTCGTTTTTATTTCGTTTATTTAATAATAATTTATATATTTATTTATGTTTATTTCGTTATTATAAATTAAGGTTCAATTATGCAAATAACTTTTCTATTATAAATACCTAACTCCGCAAAAAAAGATAAGACGTTTTTATTACTTATTTATAGCATCTTCCAATTGAAATTTATCAAAACCCCTTTACTTTTAATCAGTTGGGACTAAAATTTGTTATAAAATGAAATATATTCATAATTTATTTTTTACTTGGTCTCTATATTTGAATATACGTTTGTTATATCATTTTTACTGAGCTCTTCAATAATAATTTTAAATTTCTCTTTCGTATATTAATGCAAATGTTATCAGAATAGAATATATCAATTCATTCATTTTTATTAATGTAAAAGCAAAGTAAAAAATTTTTCCATGGTGGAAATTTGATATAATGTAGTTGTTTAGAAGTAGCACAATATTATCGAATTAATTTGGCGTGCTATTATCGGATAATCGTATCTTCGCGGTATTTAACCGCGAATATGAGTGCTATTCGCGATATCTGTGATAGTCAGCAATTTCGACGACATGATCTCGTTCTCTTGACCTTAATTCCTGACATCGATCCTTACCGGTGAGCGAGCAAAACAATCGTTGCTTAACGCGCCTCGCGAAACGCGATGTAAGCACAATTGCATAATAATTCGCGACCGACATTCGATCTGTTACGATTTTTCTTTCGCAGGTCGAGCGTCCACTGCTGAAATCGTTCGGCATACATTTGTAAAAGTAGCCAAATTGCTGCATATTGGATAATAACCGAAAGAGACGCTACAATTTCTCTTATGTTAAAAATCATAGAAATTGTTAAGTTCAAGAGTTTGTGATTTATGTATGAATACATTCGATACTTTTCATTCAATAAGATAAGTCAATATAAACATTTTATCTTTCTTATCATTCAATGAGCAGTAAAGGCAAAACGATACTTGTATCGATTTGTATTATTAAATGGAAAGCACTTATTGACATACAATTTCCAGTTGTAATTAGTGAAAGACAAAATATCATAAATGATGGTTATTTTAACCACAAAACATTGAATTTAACTTTAAGATAAAATTAAAAAATTTAAGCCTAAAAAATGATATTATTTGAACAGAACAAAAAAAAACAGAGTGCATGAAACGCTATTACAAAAATCTTTAAGTATCTTTTGTTCTTTTAGATACTCTATTTTATTATTTTTTTCACAATTATTGTTCTCGTCTCTCTGTTTAAATTAATTAAAAATTATAAGAATCATATATAAATAATCGCATTATAATATGTATTACTATGTTGATAATAGGATTAATATTGTAAGAAATCGTTTTTCTTTCTTAAAAGCTCTAAAATTTTTAAAAATAATAACAAGAGTTGAAAAATCCGGCGAGTCACAATTTGAACATTTTGACATCTAACATAAGGATTAAAAAATTATAATATGCATAATAATTATGTTAGTGATAGAACTAACAAAATAAGAGAAATCGGTTTTCTCTCTCAAAAGTTCCAAAATTATTAGAAACAATAACGAGGTCTAGAAAATCCCGCGAGTCGACAATTTCAACATTTTGACATCTAACATAAGGATTAAAAACATTATAATATGCATTATAATTATGTTAGTGATAGAACTAACAAAATAAGAGAAATCGGTTTTCTCTCTCAAAGGTTATTAGACTTTTCCAAAATTATTAGAAACAATAACGAGATCTAGAAAATCCTACAGGTCGACGTTCAAACATTTTGACGTCTGACATAAGGATGGGAAAAAAAAGTCTCGTCACCGTCAACGCGACGGCGGCGCAGCGGCGGCGAGACGCGAATTGCCCGGCGGGCGGGCTGGCCGGCGCGCGCGTCGAGAAGGGCGGTCTGGATGCGTTAGCGCGAAACACGCGCGACTCCGCCTCCGTCTCCCTTCGGCGTCCGTCGTACCGCACGCGCGCACGCCGAGGATCGGCCGGCCGTCTCTTTCGCGGCCCCAGTCTCGATCTCGCCTCTCGCCTTTCGGTTTCATCTCGTCGCTCGCGTCCGCGTCTATCCGGGGATCCGCCGCGGCCCGCTCTCTCGCCTCGCTCGCTTCGGTTTCCGCGGCGCGGAAACGCGTCCGTCGTTTTCACGCTCGCGCGGTGAACGCGGTGAACGGAGTGAATTCGACGTAGGAGTTCTCGATTCTCCGCAGGAGTTCTCGATCCTCCGGCGAATCCACGCCCCAAAGAGGTAAACGATACGATGTTATTTTGTTTTTTGTTTTCTCTCCTCTTTTTGAAATCGGTGCACACGCGAAACGGTCTTCCAAGGCTGCGGTACACTTTATTAAAGGAAGGAGACGAAGGGCTTCGAAGCATACACTAAAAAAAATTGTAATTAAAAACGGACGAGTCGGAAAATCTTGTAGGATTGATCAAATATTCTTGTTATTATGATATAATTCTGGTTATTATAATAGAACTCAATACTTTATTAATTAATAAGATTATTAATTAATAAGAAAATTAATTAAGAACTTCAATACTTTATAACTCATAATAATCAAAATTTCTATTATAAAAGCCAGAATATTTGATCAATTCTATAAGATTTTTCTGATTCGTTTGTTTTTAACTAGAATTTTTTTCAGTGTATTTGTAACGAACCACATTAAATGGACCGCAGCCCAAGTGTGTTTTCGAAGGGCTTGAACGTTCTATTATTACTAAACAATGGACAATCTCATCTGACAAAAGGCGCGCGAAAGAAAAGAGGTACATCCTTATACTTTGAAGAAAGAGATGAAACATTTGACAGTCAAATTCACTAAATAGCTAAGTTTTTTTTATATTGATTATCTCGGGGCTGTACACTTTTAGATTGATCTTAAGCCAGTTTTTTTTAATTGTATTCTCCACGTCTTTCAAATGTTTCGTCTCTTCAAAGTATAAGGACGTGCCTCTTGTTTTGTTTGACATGCAATAATAAAAAGCATTAGATGCAATCTGCACTATGAAAATAAATAAATAAAAATTACAATAAATATAGTCATTTCTGTTATACATATAAATGTAATGTGATTTCCACGAACTCCTTGTATAAAATTATAATTTTATACGCTTTCATAGAGTAGAGACGTAGATTCCTTTTACGCTTCGCATTGCGAGCGACGGCGGATGTCGCGTCGCTTTTTAACGTATGTTATTAAGAAAACAGAACCGTTATCAAAATTATCAAAGGGTCAAGGATTAGTAAATAATTGTTTCGGCTTGGATTATCATTTCATCATCGCTTTACATTCCCTTATGATTAAATAACTCATATTATTAAAAAAAATCAATATATTCTTCGAGAGTGTTCAATAGATAATCGTAACTGGTCATTGTTGTCATGTCTAGCATTACAATCTAAAAAGTTAAACAATCAAGAAAATTAATTAAAATTAAAGCAAATAATATTAATAGAAGAAATGATAATATGGAAAAGAATTTGGGATTGTAAAATTTGATATACAAGCTATATAGCGATAACTCGTCACAAATACTTAATATTTTATTTACCCACTCTGTAATATTCCTAGGTCAGTTAGACAAGATACTGTGAAAAGACCGGACGTGATTTGTTTTTCGTTCATTACAACATATTTACAAGATAAGAAATTAGCTTGTTTTTTTTAATAAATTGAATGACTTGAAACAATCTTTTTACTAAGCTACTAAAAGTGCTATGTTTAGTATTTAAAATAAAATACCTGCTTTTAGTACAGTCGCCAGTCTATTTCCAGAATATTTAAATTAAATTCAAACGGCAAAGATAATAAAATGGAAAGTCAGGATATTTGCCATAGATTTTTAATATTTGTATTTTTGGCTGGAAATAGTTTTAATTGATTCTAGAATTAATTGAATTAAATTCTATGTTTTTGAATTTATTCTAATTTTTGTAATTTTATTTCATTAATATCTATTACACATTAAAAAATTACATATACATTAAAAACAATTATTTCCACTGATATTCAAAGAATGTATTATCATTTTTCCATCTCGTTGTTTATATTATATGTACTAGAAACATCTTCATAAAAATGTTTTTTCTCTTCAAACTATTGTGCTATTCTTATATTACTACCGTGTTTTCTTGAGGTCCGAATTTGATGTAATTCTGAAGTTTTAGAAAAATCGTTTACTCGTTGAATGAAAAAAAATATAGCTCTTTGCCGAAAACCAAATGTTTGCAGAAATGAAGAACGTTGACCTCATTCCTGTAATTAGTCTCAACTTGCCACAGAAATAAAGAGATCTTTCCGTATTTCTTCTATGTCAATTTCATAATAGATTACGTTGCACTTTGCAGTCCAATACAGAACTTATAGAATTACATGAAGATGTCTCTTTTGAACATGTTTGGCATCTGTCTTCTTTTGAACAAAATCCATCGAACTACAAGTTAATAACTAAAATTTAATTGACAGATATTTAATCGGTATAATCGAATCATTTCGTAGATTTCTCGGTCAGAAACGTTAACAGTGGGAGAAAAAGAAAGAAAGAGAGAGAGAGAGAGAGAGAGAGAGAGAGAGAGAGAAGCAGAACGCGCGAGGTACGCGGTGAATGAAATTCCTCATTATCGCTCGCGCGGAAGAAGAAGTAAGTCATCGTCGCGCGTGCCGCCGGTTTCGCGCGTATACAACATTTTTTTCGGCTATCTCAGAAACTCGCGGTGGCGTGTGAGATCGCTGGCGAGTTTATAAACTTCGGCTCCGCGATCGCGGCCGTAACCGATTTGTAGCGGTCCGGACAGTCGGCTGTTTACTAAACAGCGAGATAAATATTTCTTCTTTCGCTGCAACGCGCGCGCGCGCGCGCGCGAAGATAAGCGGAGAATTTTCTCGCCGTTAAACGTGGAAAAAGAGTTGGCCGATCAACCGCGACCGATCGGCGCCGCTTGCCCTCTTGCCCGATCCGGAGAACTCACGTGAATCCGACTAACGTCAGTGCATCATCATTCTGTCATCGAAACGTTTCTGCACACGTACAACACACACGCGGGCATCCTTCTTGTGTCGAGGCATAAAGGAATCGAGTCTCTGTTTATTTAAAAAGCGTGTAAGTTTTATCTTGCATGAATTAACAAGGCAAGTTAGATATCTTTCAAATGCGCATCTTACTAGCGAAGATATTTGGCTCGACGAAAACGAGAACTTTCTTTTATAGTAGTAAAGCGAATGTATATTTAAAACTACCTTCTATTACCCAAACTTGACTTATTCCCTTTGTACTTGATAATAAGGCTGTATAGGACACGTGATAATGAATAGCGATGAAAAAAAAGTTATTCTACAATCTACAATTTCTACATATATCTAAACGATTTATTTAGAGATTTATTACGAGAACTTGTTCCGTCTTGTTTAAAATTTGCCTAATTAATTAATGAGAAGTGAAGAACGTTTTAATAAATGAAAGGAACATAATATCTACGTGGTCCTTCCATTAATTCGAGTTGCTGAAAGAAATCAAAATTTTCTTAGCCTTCTCAATACTTGCGAACAATAATATACATTTAGTGTATAATTATTACAATAAGAGAGATGCGATTAACAGAAAAAAATTGAAAAAGTTAGCATTCTAAAATTTGAGGTAAATCTCAGTAAAAAAAATTTAGCAATTTAGTAATATCTTGTCGATTGTAAGATCGCGTTGGATTATTTCATTATTTTTCACTGCAAAAAAAAGCTTTATCAATCAAATTTCTTAATATAATAAACGTATAGGTACTTTGATCCCTTTGTGATATTTTTAATCTTAAATTAAGTTAAATTAAATCTTTAGCGGCTGGCTATCTTCAGTGAAAGCAGTTACAAGCAACAGGAAATTATCTGAAAATCTCGAGACTCTTCTACGTGGAATTTAATTTAATATGTACATTTTTTTTATAGAAACACTTAATCACGAAATCTTATTCAAGTAATTCGGAAACATTAAATATTGTAAATACATTAGTAAGATCCAAAAAACGTAAACGTTGAGGCCGCTGATTAGTAGAACTGTTTACACATCTCTTATCACCCGCGACCTCTCGCAACAGACCTTTCGTTACAAACAGAATTACGGCGGTTTACGAATTAGCGGAGAGATATAAGAGTATAATGTCACCAAACATATAATCTAATCAATAGGGTACGAGAGGGAGGAGCGATTTCCCGTCAACATATATAAAATATCTCTGGCCCGGTTAACATGTGCGAATGGTCGATAAGAGCGCGCTTCACTCCGGTTCATGACCATCATCATAATCGTCAAAATTCCCGAGGATTTTTAGAGAGGCGCGTAGAATCGGCTAAATTAAAGAGGGGAACGACCCGTAGAATCGTAAACACGATCAGGATAGGATTTACGACGTCGCGGACCGAGTGGAGGATAGTCTCTCTCGTCTGTCGCAGACGCCGGCGGAAGTCCCGATGAGTCCCCGGGGACTTCGAGGTCCCTTTCCTTCCAGTCGTCACTAAGGGCGCTAAGTGCTCAGCTGTTGCGCGCTCGTCATCCCGGGAAACCGTCGGCCGACGGCGCGCAGAGAGAGACGTCTCGTCTCGTGAAAAATAGCGCGTCCTCGCCGACGGCCGAGATGTGTCTCACGCTTAGGACACGCTGGAACTCCGACTTCGATACCGCGATCGTCGTTTTGAACCTCCTTTCTCCCTTTGTCGGTGTCCCTCCGACAATCGCGACAGTGATCCATTGTTTGTATCAATAACAAAACTCTGATATGATGTCTATTGATATCTAGAGAATGTTTTGTGATAATCAAGTTCGTGAATATATATTCTTTTTGTTTTCGTTGGCTTGCCGACTGCATTCTCGAAGGCCGCGATGAAGTGCGAAAAATATCTTGTCGATTGGAAGATCGCGTCGGATTATTTCATTGTTTTTCACTGCAAATATGCGTGATATTTTCGACGAGTCAGCTGACCTGATTTGGGGAAGGATTTACGTTAATGATTGCATCAGCTTTTTCGGCACTGCACGTAGATTGCGATTAGGGCACGCGATTCGGCAGTCGGAAGGCTAACAAGTCGGTAAAAATTCCGTGCAGTCTAACTTTAATGTTACACCCTACTGAAATTTTGATAAAGAAGTTTTTATGCGTAATCTTCAATTATAAATAACATAAGCAAGATAACTTATAATCTACAATGATTACATATAATCTAAGAGTTATTCATAAATTCCCTAACATGCATTACATAAGTTACATTTTGCTGCATTTAAATAAAATAAAAATATATTTGTTACATATATTTGAACAAAAAAAAAACGAAATATTAATTTATCACATATGTATTGTATAATCATACGCAACAAATGCACTACAATATTTACTAAAAACAAAAATCATAGAGGTATTAGGTTTATTTGTCGAAACTGTATAGTTTATTTGATTTTCGAATTAAATTGCGATTTTCGAAACTTGTTATTTTACGCGAATGAAAAATTTGTTTTTAGTTAAATGCTATTACATTCTCAAAGTCATCCACTCAATCATTTTCCATCAAATTCTTTCTCTTTCGCGCGCGAGCGCATTACAAAAAAAAAGTTGATAGAAGTACGTTTATTCTGTTTACAGATTTTCCCAATTGTGCTTTCCGGCTGAGGGAAATCTTCCGCGAAACCTTCGCGTTTGGCCACGAACAGTTCTACTCGAAGATGTAAAGTGCAGCCGCAGCTCCTGCGATGCGCTTTCTCGCCACGCTGTGTCCAGGACAGTTTTAGCCTACCTTTAATGACTTGCGATACTGTGCGAATTGTGTCGCCGATGTGAAACGTGTGTTTTGCTTACTACGTACGATTCCGGGAGCATGAAACACGCACGATCGCACGATTACGAAGTGTCAGTGAAACGAGATTCCGGACATTGAAAAGCTCGACGGTAGCCCCGGAGGCATTGTTCTACCCTTATCTGTCGAAGCCGTCGGCGGTGCAATTGTGGAGATCCCGACCGGTGATTGGGTGCAGCTGCAGCAGCATCGGGTAAATGCAGCGGCGACGGCCGACGCCTTTATGAATTACGTGGACAGGTCCAGGATGGTCTCGCACATCATCCCCGTTTCTGGGGTAAGTGGAAGAAATTCGCGGCGAAACTCAAAGTATATCTTTTCCAGATTTAGGCGAATTTGACGGAATCGAACGTTCCGATCCCAAAAGAAAGTTGTTAAATCAGATAAACGCGATTGAATAAACGATGCTAATTATTAATTAGAACTATATTTAATTTTTAATGATTAATGTCCATTTTTACCAATGTGCAGATTAACTTTAATCTCGGTTTAATTTACTTTCTATCTTTTTTAAAACCTAAGAATTAGAAAAAAATGAAAAGTAAGTTAAGCCGAGATTAAAGTTAATCTGCATTGGTAGAAATAGATACAAGATATCAATTCAAAGGCGCGATGTTTGGATGAAAAACATAATATTTGTAAACAACATATTTATGTATCAAAAAATCCGAGGCGCATACAATCAATTAAAAATTTTTCGCGAAGCTGAATAAAGAATTTAATTGGATCTTTAAATATTCGAGAATGTTGGATTAAAATGGGATACTTGAGAAGTGTCTTTATAATTTCGTTTGTAGTTACATGGAATTTCGTTACTCTATCTACATTTCGGCAATCGCTCTTGTCATTCGCTCGTTTTGTTTTCTTTCGTCGAGTTTTTCCCCATTTCGCAGAACGACGCGAAAGGCGATCGACTTAACGTCGTCACGCATGCTCTCCGTCTTATCTTCCACCAGGGGAACGAAAAAGAAAAAGAAATCGGTGGGTTCGTGACCTCAAAAATTTCACAACGACTCGCGAATCACGTCTTCTACGACATTTAAGTACTCCGCGACAATTTCACACAATATTTCGGAGCAGTTTTAACGAAAATTCGTTCCGTCATTCAATTGCATTAGTAGATTCTCTTTGCTTACTTTACATTCTTTTTCTTACGTCTTGAAGAAGCGTCGCGGAGAAATAATGAAGTTAAAAAGCGCATAATTAAATAGAATCTGGCAATTCTCGAGTTATTGAACGAAATTTCAATTTTCGGTGAAGAATAAATCCTCGTCGCGGATTTCAGCATCAATGTTCGCGCGCGGTTTGTCTACGTGATTGCTGAACGTATTAAACTGGGTTATCGAGCGTGCGGTTCCATCGATCAGTCCGCTAGTGTGGCGATTGATTCGCGAACATGAGCTAAAAATCAATGCCAACTCTAATTACTGTTTGCTCATTAGCTCGATGTTTAACCACCGCAGTTCTCAAGGATTTCAACGAGATGATTAAACGCGAGAGGACGAATATTAAAGCTCCTTTGTGTTAATAAAAATGAAATATTTTGATCGTTCTACGACCGAGACCTCATTGTTCATGATTAGAAACCTATTCTGTAGTAAACTGAAAAAAAATCCTGGTTAAAAACGGACGAATCAGAAAATCTTGTAGGATAGAATCAAATATTTTGGTTATTATAATAGAAATTCTGGTTATTATAATAGAACTCAATACTTTATAAGTTATAAAGTCCATTTTTAACCAGAATTTTTTTTCAGTGTAACAAATTGTGTGAAAGAGACACGAACGAGTTGGTTCTTTAACACTGGAATTTTTGAGTTTTATTACTTATTTAAAGAACTTAAAGCTAGTATTTCAAAAAGTTTCCAGTAAATTTTATATTTAAAAAGAAAAATTATTCCTCTACGCGATTGTTTTGGCACAGAAGCATCGAAAGATAGCAAAATCGTTTTCTTTGATTAATTGACGCCATTTTGTAATGAAGATGTCGGTCATTTTTATACGATTAAAAATGACCGGCTTAAACATTTCCTGATATTTCATTAGCATCACGCAAAAGTATCGTGAAGTGACAAACGATAGAGCGTTACTTTTTATCGAGACTCTGATAATAAAATACCACACTCTCCGTCTCCGTCATTGATCCATGTCAATCTCTCGTGATTTACCACGAGATTTTTGAGTGTCCAGTAGATAGATACGCAATAAACATAAGGAGATTGCGATTCGCGAATTCTGGACCGGAAACGATAAGACCTTCAGGATTATTTTTGGTACGATAAAACTAACTTGATGAACTGCGCGCGTACTACAACTTTAAGCTTTTTAACGATTATGTGCTATACGCTCATATGATTATTTTCTCGCAGTTATGTGACTGTACGCATATAAAATTCGATATTTTGTATTTAATATTAGATGTTGTATTAAAAAATAAAAATTGATGCACAACAAAATTATTTCTTATAAATGTTAGCCACAAAGTAAAAGGGGAAAGATCGAAAATACAAAATAAAATCTCTTTGATGCGACCTCTCGTTTCAGGGAAAATCGAATTTGAAAATTGAAAATAAATCAATGAAAATATCCTCTTATAACATTCATATAGAATAAGAAAAGTCGAGCGCAATAGGGATTGCTAGATATCTGCGACTGTCTTTCCGATTCGTCCAACGCCGAGGAGGTTTCGCGACTTGGCGATTCGCGAAGCCTAGGAGCCCTCGTAAAACCGGATCGCAAATTAACGATCTAGCGAGACCGTAAGTTTCGCCTCGGTATAATACGATGTCACAACACCGAGTCGGTGTTTGTAAGCTTCCGGTGACGGCACTTCAAACATCGCAAGCACCAAGCCAAAAAGTCTTTTGGCTTGCTCTCTCGCCTCTCTTTCTCCCTCTCTCTTCTTCCTTCGAAGGAACTTCTTTACTGACGCCCCGTACGTCCCGCCGCGCGATTTCCGCGGTTCGTTTACCTCTGTCGTTCGGATTCTGCTACACAGGAGACTATGTTTTAGGGAATATTTTAGGATGACGCGTGAATTTACTTCGCCGGTGCGCCATCCTTTATCGAAGATTTACAGCGCCCGCGTTGCCCGAGCCTTTTCGGATCTCTCGCGATCGTTTCGCAGAATAACCAGTCTATCTAGTATTCCGAATTATCCTTAGCAACGTGTAGTTAAATTGTTCTTGGATTATCTTGGTTATATATGGTTAATTATATGGTATATAATTTTTAATCGGGTGTGACGAGGAAAAATACAAAAATACAATCTTTCCCCTTTCGCGTGTAGTGATAGGTCTCATTTCATTTTCATAAGGCTTACTACAATTTATTCATGCAGCTAATGAATTTATTCAGATGTAAAAAACAGTTTCGTAAACATTATTTTAAGTCCTTATAAAAATATAATTTTTTACATTTTGTTTATATTCTTTCTGCGTGTATTTTTATAATGTATATATTAATTTTAAATCATATAACATTTATATAATAATTAATTATTCATTATACAATTTGAAATCAAAATAATCTTAATCTTTTGCATAATATCGAAACGTAATGCAAACAGTTTTGTGACATAATAATTTAATTATAATAAGGTACGGGAATTACTTCCGATGGCTTATTTGTTTATGAGAAGCTATATTTCGCTCGTTAAAAAATTGAATTCAAATACCATATTTGTATTAATTGTGTATTGACTTTATCGAATATAAATGGCATCCATGCAATAACTAATTATTATAAATTATAAATTATGAAATCAAAGTGATCTTAATCCCCTGAAACTGAATTGTAATGCGCAGTTGTTTTCGCTTGCCAAAAACTATGGAACGGATTCATTGACTAATAAGTAACAATAGTTAATGTCATTTTCAGGAGCTGCAGCAGGGGAATGGCAATCTGAGCGCCACAGGACTCAGTATGCAGGACTCTCCTCATTCCCTGAAGATCAAACAGGAGCCGTTTCAGCTGTCAGTGTCACCGCCGTCGCCCCTGCCGCCTCTTCATCAAGGTACATTCTCCTCGTTATTTCCGTTACGATTTCCAAACACTACTATCTCCAAACATCATAATGAGTCAAAGAAGAAAATTGACTCGTTGTTAATCTTATTAATCAGGGATTATTCAGTTATCGACGATTATATGCGTTATGACAAAGATAAAGAAAGTAAGGAGGACGGTTCTCACCTGTCTGTGGCACTTAGACTCAGATTAGGTCTATTGTGCCTTCCCTTTTCCAGCCTACCGATTACGAAAGTCCGGTTCTTCTCCGGAAGAGGAGTCGGTCCCCGATCGGTAGGCGCCCGAAAAATGGGATACATATTTATACATGTACATATACATATATGGAATGAGGAACCACTGTGGGGGATTTGAACTCAGGACCCTTCCATTACTAATCACTCGCGTTAGCACGAAGCCACGCGTCATCCCTGTGACAAAGATAAGATTAATCAAATTAATTTAAAGATATTTTTATCAGTCCCTAAATTAATTTCAATTATTTTGTTATCGATTGAATGAGGGTAATAGAGAAAGTAGCGATATTTTCGGTCGAATTCCCGAATCGACCCCGGCAATCTCGGCGAAAAGAAGCCGAGCGGTTGTTGCTAAAGACCGCGTTCTAATAATACAAAACTGTAGTCGAGAGTGTTCGTCGGCGCGAGGGAGGGCCTCTCCACGAGAGACGACTTTCCCGGGAGGGGGGGGAAGGAGAAGAGAGTGCGTGATATACCGTGGGCGGCCTGCGGCGCGCGAGAAGAGAGCCTCGATCTTTCCGCGCGGCGTTTAGTCACACATTCTTGCGCCCCTGCGATTACGGTTTCTCCACGACCGACGAAATCGTCGCGCTCCTAAGTCCGCGGGGCATAGAAATATCCCGCGGATTTATCCCGCGGTGACGAAACGCATATGATTTAGACCGTACAGCGGCGCATCGACGATCTACCGTTGCTGCGCCAACGATATCAACCCAGGAAACTTTTGTAATAAATACACGATTATTGCTTCTTTCCATTCGCAGCATTCCGCAATAATTGTGTAATAAATTCAGTAATAATTGTGCTAAGATGATTCGTTCTAATAATTATACAATTATGTAAGAATTTATTTTAGGCATTAATTTTTTAAAGATTGCTATACGTTACAATAATTGAATATAGAATTAATAATTTTAAAAGTTATATTTAGACTTATTACAATATATTATACATTTTATTTTAAAATTAAAATGATGCTAATTTTTTCCACATGCGCTCCTATCTGGGAAAGACGTGCGATATCTTCATATCTCTAATAAGTCGACAATACAATTACGGAAGTATTAATAAAAGCAGATATCTATAAATTGCCATCTTTCCTAAAAAAAGGGTTTACTTCCAAATAATCTCTTCCGCATTTTCGTATTGAGAGAAAAATATAGTTACGTTTGGCCCAACCATAATTTTATAATATTTCTAACAATAAATATGATTAACTTAACTATGTGCATTATTATTTAATCATAATTATCGTTAGAAATATTATAAAATTGTGGTTGAATCCAAAAGTAACTATATTTTTCTCTCAGTACGATGATGATACTTGCGGAAAATTCTTTGATCACATATAGAATAATGCGATTAGTAAGATTCTTTGGAATCAAAGGATTCGTTATCACTGGATACGTGGCATTCTTTTCGTTCTTCGTTCTCGACGGGACATCGAGACGGGCTTCTCGTCGACGGTTCGTCATTCAACGGTGGTCGACTGTATCGCCGGTATACGATTGCCCGGAGGCTCGTCTTTCTACGTACGATCGCCGAGTCGGTCGGTCGGCAAGGAACATTTACGGAGGAGGATAATAGAGAAAGAGTGAGCGAGGGAGAGGGAGAGAACGATAAGCGCAGCTCCTTCGCCGTCGGGTTCATGTTACCGGACTTTATTATTCGCTAATCGCTGAATGTCCGGATAAATAGATATATCGAGATACGGCCTCGCCGACATGGCTCCCACTCGCCCGATTAATCCCGTCGGTCTCTTACAGGGGGTGAAACCTTAGACGAGTATCGATGTCCTTTATGTTACGCAGATACGCGCCGAGAAGATAATCGCCAATAGTTTCGAGCCTCCGCCGAGATAAGCTTATATCAAAGGCGCGCAACAAATATTCGTTCGAAGGGCGTATCAAAGAGTGGAGGAACTTTTCTAGTTTTCTCGTACTGTAAATTAATAATCGATATTGCAGTATTGATGTTAGCCGTCACGTTTGTTACTGTGGTAATATTAAATATAATATTTAGTGGTATTATATTTAACATTTCGTATCAAATTTAGTATACTAGATATTAAAGCTGTATAAATTTCAATAGCTTCCAACCATCAAAGTTGAAATTATAAATTTACTATTAAATAGTAAAACACACAATTTAATAATTTCACGTAATAGAATAGCGTTGAAAATTGAATGATGGATTAATGATGAAATGAAAACAAAACTTATAAAGCGATGTGATCTTTTTTACAGTTGCAAGAGAAAAATGTTAACTTCATTGATTTTTCTATAAATTTAATTTTCTAATACTTGTATTGGATTTGAATTACTTCAGGTAAATCATTTCTTCATACGGAGTTTTCTAATGAGTTGAAAAAAAAACCACGCTACAAAGAAAGTATTAAACGCGCGTCCTAATCAGTATGAAGAATTATCTTTCTCTCTTTCAAACTTTTTTTTTCCAATTTAAGAAGTTGTATTTGTTTACGCGTTCTGTTAACCCATATTCGCTCGATTATGTCACTTAACGATTCGATAATACGACATTTAAAAAAATTGTTTCGCCTAACGAGGGCAGCGATTACGAGGCGGACAGCAAAAGAGAGTCGCGGCGAAAGGATCTCGCCGAGAGGAGAGAGAGAGAGAGAGAGAGAGAGAAAGAGAGAGAGACGGTCCAGAACGGATGCTGAAACAAGAAAGAAGACGCGCGGTAGCAACGAGGCGTCGCATGTTTAGATCCACGTCGCGTGAATCGGGGTGTTTAGAGCGTCCGCGCATAAGAGTTATGGTCGCTAATCCGGGAAGGCTGCGCGTGCTTCTCAGGGCGAGAGAGGAGCTGACGTATCGTTCAACGGCGACAGCTCCTTCGTGGATTCCGCCGTGGAGGCCGCGTCGTTCGCATTTAGACCGGCATTTCGGCCGGGAGAAGTATCGGCAACCATTCTTTGCCAACCCTCGTAATCCTTTGCATCTAATTTACCATGGGACAGATTTAATTTTCACTTTTTAATATGAACGTTCTAAATGTTTTCTATAAATGGGCAATTAAATAGCAATTTCTGTTAAAATGTAAGGAAGAATTTCGATCTTCTGCACTGAAAAAAAATTCTAGGTAAACTTATAAGATGCATTTAGTAATGCAATTTTTTAAAAATACTTAGTTATTATTACCAAATATAATAATAATAAAATGTTTGATAATAATTATCACGTTTTTTATAATTATTTTGTCATAATGACTTATATATGTTTAGTTGAAACTATTTCATCAAGTTTCTTGATAACTTTTATCAAAACTCTATTTTTATCAAAACTCTATTTTTATAACCAATTATAATCAATCTTTCTTTTCAGTGCAAATATATGAATTTGCTTCTGTATTGATGTGGATAATTCATGAATTTTAAAGGGAATTTAAGAATCTCGGATTTGAGATGGAGGGATCCTCGATCGGACGCGCTCGTCATTTTGCCAATTTAAAAAAATAAAAATCATGTACATCCATACATACCGGGGTCATGGGTCGCGCGTTCTACATCATAATTCGCGCGCGCGTCTCTATTCGCCGCTTAACAACGCTTAACAACGCTTATACTATGCGGCGCAAGTTTATCGAGGCAATAAAGGCCGTACGATAAAGTCGTACGAAATAGCTGACGTGTCTAATTATAGGACAGCCGATTATCGCTTAAACGCTGATCTAATTACTATTGCGTCGCCGCTGCGCGCCGCGGCCTGATTATATTACATTGCGCGATCAGGGAAACCTAGATGTTTAAACGGAATTCCCCCCAGCGAATCATTCCTTTCTTTGTAAGATTTTTTTCGTGCGAGGCTATCGCGTGATACGCTCTTGATTTTAGGCGAATTTTAGAGAGTTTGTGTTCTTAAACGACAGAATAAATTTATATTTCTTCGCATTAATCGTTGACTTTGATTTAACTTGTCTATATAGAAATAATTTATTAATATTTAATTTAAGTTTGTAGAAGAATTTTATACGTTTTCGTATTTGATAATTTTTCTAGTTATAAGTTTCAGCAATTGTATTAATATCGTTTAATTATTTGGTGACGTTTCTTGTTTCCGGTTGTCATAATCTGTGATAGCTAATATAATGATTTTTTTTTTCTTGGATTTAGACATACAACTATGGGCGCGATGGATTTTTTGAGGAAAGTCTGGATCGATGACCCTGTTTATTTACTTTGAAATAAGGTCATGGATGCAATCATCAAGTATTTGCATCAATATACAACGTAGTAAACAACAGCTATCAGTTCGGAGGCGATCGCTAATTTTGCGATAAGGGATATCGCCCGCGAATAACGTTATCGCGTAACGGCGCTGTATTTCGTTGCGGCGTTACAGAAATTGACAGAAGCCGCCAAAGTTTTGCGATAAGCTGCGTACTGTACCTCGGAAAATCATGGCTACTATATCATTAAAGATAATTAGATGTCCATATATATTATTTAAAGAAATAAATTTAGGATTGTCAATTGAAAAAAAAATGTAGACAGCTGAATAAAGAACAGCATAAAAGTTTAATGAAAAGATTCAGTAATACATGAATAGTACAATAATGTATAAAAACATACACTGAAAGAAAAATATAGTTACTTTTGGACACGTTTTTACCCAACCACAATTTTATAATATTTCTAATGATAATTATGGTTAACATAATGATGCATATTGTTTAATTAATCATATTTATTGTTAGAAATATTATAAAATTATGATTGGGTCCAAAAGTAACTATATTTTTCTCTCAGTGTTCTAGAAATAACATGTCCTGTGCATAATTAAAAATAAAATACTAGCTAATTACTTGATATGAAAAATAAAATTATTATCTATTATCTTTTGTGTTTTGAAAAGTTCGCTATTCGGATATAAAATGCCATAAATTCTGGCAGTTGAGATTTTGATTAGAAATTAACAAATATTCATTCAAGGATGCGTGTTCTTTGAGATATGTTGCAGCTGTCTGTTTCTATCACAACTTTCTAAGATTCTGCTTCAATTTTGGCTGCTTTTAATAATTACAGTCGGAATAATTTTATGTCATAATTACTGACTCGGAGCGAATCGAACAATAACGTTATAACGATAATCATTGGGATGACGTGGAGAAGTAGAGGAAAAATACGGCGGAGATAAAATCGGCTGATCGGAGCCGACGAACCAAATCACGAGAAATAGTCGGGCCCCCTCGACTAAAAACTAACGCGTTCACTCTAATTAGGTAATCGACTCGACTTCGCTCACTTGTGTTTTCACGTTCTCGCTCGCGATTGACGATTGCGCCGCGCCGCGAGGGAGCTTCTTCGATTAATCAATGCCGGGCGATGGCGGGCATGACGCCTGTGCAAAACAGGCCGCTCGCGTTTCATATTTACTATCACAAAACACGATAGCGACGATGATAACGACGCGTCGTAGCCGTCGTCGTCTTTGACGCGGAGAAAAAATTGTCGAAAAAGGACAATGCGATACCGCGTCGCGCGACTCGCCCTGTGTTACCTCTCGTGTCAAAAGCTCTTGTTTCATTTTGCTAAAATTAATTAACGACGCAAGCCGTCTGTCACGTCATTGAATCGCCAGCGGCTCGACGCGATCGATAAACACGGGTTTACATAAACGAGCAATCCCGCGCTTTTAGCGAACTCCGGATATCAGGATTTCAAAAGCGTTAATGACGTCAGCACCACGTCACGTCATCTTAATAATCTTACGAAAGTAGAATAATTAATTTTCTAAAGTAACAGCACGTCTGCGGTTTGACAAACGCAGACGACAATGTCAAGTTGCGTCTATAATGATAAGATCTGTGACAATTTTAATGTTTAATAATCTAAATACTCATAAAAAAACTTTAACAAATGGCCCGAGATACGTAATAATAAAAAAAAGAATAAGGATTACGATTGACAAAAATATGATAAGAGAAAATAAAAGAGATGATATCCGGGATATAATTTTATCAGCAAAATTAATGAAAAATCCACATAAATGTGAAACTTGACAGGAAAAAATGATTTATTATCTCCTTTTTTTAATGTATCGTCCTCGCTTATGTAGTAAGGAAAGTAATTGGGTCATGGACCAGGAAATGACAGGAATCCCGAGATGTTGTTGATATTTACGAGAGCCACGTATGCGACTTATTGCGGAAAGCGGATGTGAGTTTGTACCGTCGCCAACGTTGGCGTATGCTCTTCTCTTTACGTCATGACAACGACGACGCCGACGACGACGCTAAGGTCGAGATACCAGACGGCGATTGGCTCACGCGGAAGATATCGCGAGATAAGCTGTCGCTAAAGCGACCCCCTGACCCCGAGGGCTCGGAGAAAACCTCTCTGTCTTTTATCCTCGTAAGCCCCCGCGTCCGATCCCCCTCAATAACGTCTTATCTTGACCGATACATTACGCGCGATTAACATTCGCAAACTTCTAACAATAGAATTTCCTTCTTTCTTTCCTTCGCATCTTACGAAGGAGATTAGAATAGTATCTGTGACAATATTATTCTTTTTCTAGGGTTTCGTTTCCGTGTTCTTTGTAACTTGAAATTTTACGAATAATTTGTTATCAGCAAGATTCCGTAAAGATCTGACGAAGTTTGATAATTGATTATCGCCTGAATTATAAATTTATATTGCCTTATTTATTTTCAATATATTTCTTTTAGGGATTCTATTTAATTTAATTTATATATCATTTTATACATACATACCATTTGAAAGACATAACAAACAGCAGAGAGAGAGAGAGAGAAAGATATGTTTAACATGTCCTTTCTATTTTTTAAATTAAAAAATAAAATAAAATAAAAAATTTTATTTTACTTTATTTTATATAAATTAATTTAGAATTTTTACAAATTCGGTCAAAGTACTTAAGGTTTTTCTGGAGTAGTTGGATTTTTCGAAAATAATGTTACAATTAGGAAATAATCAGTTACCTATATTGAATTCACGATGACAAACGCGAATCAGTGATCATCGCGCAAGTATAATGTTTAAAAATACGAAAGGCAGAGAAAGAAAAAGAGGAAGATAAAAAGATAGCTCGATGGGATATCGGATTTCTATCGTGAGTCAAGAATCGCCACGAGGCACTCTCGAGTCCGTTTGACCTCATCCTCATCATTTCGTGCATCATCTTTTCCGCTCATCAAGCATTTTCTTTTGTTGAAACGATATAAATGTCAAATGTCGCGATATTAAAATGTGAAAAATCATCAGTTATATAATATTGGAATAGCAAAGTTTCGTGGAAATGTATGCTTTCGTTCGTTCTGCATTTTTGAATTTTATACGTAGATAGATAACGATTTCGTTTCGTGTATAGTTTTTTTTTCGTGATAAAGGGTAAAAGAGCTTAGAGCCATTTACGGCAGCTCTGTTAATGAGCGTATTACATTTTCAGCGCGTTTTCCTACTCTAATTGCACGTCGATACGCGGTCACGTGTCCTTCCCCTGCGCACCCTCGCCACTTGATCCCGTCGAATTACTTGGGCGCAGAATTATCCATTATCCGTGATATTCTAAACGCGTGCATCGCTTAATTGAAGCCAGTTAACGGGATTACATTATATGGGTCAAATTAACAAAAATACATTAAACTTTGAAAATATACGCGTATTACGAATAGAACGACGCTGCATAATTTATCGTGTGTTGAAAATATCCCGAAATTAATTCCGTTATCTCGTTTGTCGAGGATAAATATTCCGGCTCCGAAATTGGCTCGTCAGTACGGTCTCCGAATCATTCATAGTTTACATTCGTAGTTTACAATCAATCCGCAAAAAGATCCAACATTTTTTTTTGTTCAATAATATACGAACCAAGTTGAAGAAATTAATTAATCAACGGCAATTTACAAAATGTTTATATTCGATGGCGATAGCGCGTTTCGAAAAAAAGAATAATTCCCGCTATCAGTAGCGAGAAATATGCCCTCGCGTATTTGTATGCACGTACGTACGTGCACATACATCCACGCGGAAACATAACGCGTGCTCTATGTAATACACGCCGGGAGCTATGTATGCACGTATGGCTAAAGAGAGAGAGAGACGGAGAGAGGGGGAGAAAAAGATGCTAAGATGCACGAGCAAGCAGGCACTGAGATCACGATAACGTCACAAACTGTTCGCCAACACACCTGACTGCAACTGGAGATTTGCTACGCGACACCCGCCGGCATACATCTGTGCTCCTACCTCGAATCCTGGCCCGATCCGGTGGAATTGCGCGCCAGGACTCTTTAGAAGACAGATACTCGTTTTACTTGTGAATATTTTAATGGATATCCCAGTAGAATGACCGATTTAATTAATCGAGATATCAAGAAAGACATTGTGAATTTTGAAGTAGAAATTTTGGATGCAATATACATGTGATGTATGTAAAAAATAGGAATATAATCTTTAATCTCTAAATCTCAAGAGATAAAGTTTCTATAATTTGAAAGAGAAAGAAAAAGATAACGAAATAATATAATTAAGTCTTTACATAAAAATTAATACGATAAAAAATTATTTTCCTATAAGTCCCGTAACTTTAATTATTTTTTATTTAGATTGTCATACCTCTAAGATTTTTCAAATTTTAGAAACTCAATATTTATCGTATAATTATATGTTATATTCAATAAGTGAATGTATGAATATATAAACTTATCATAAATTGAGATATCCAATATAAATTATCAAATTTTCACTAGCTTCACTAATATTAGTAGAATACTGAGGATAAAATCATTGGATCTTTAATTATATCTAGAAGAAAACGATTCCACCTGAAAGCGAGAGAAGTTTCGCAATTCGGGACGGAATGCGACGATCAGCTTAAAGGAGACCCTGGTAACAAACATTACGCAAATCGGCCTTCGGCGCCACAATTATTTGGAATACGAAACTGCAATAGCTGCTTTCATCGATATCCTTCGCCGCGCTTGTTTCGCCGATCTTGCAATTTTGCAGAACGCGGAATGTGTTCACGATCTTCGGAATGTACGACGTACGAAATCGACGAAGGATCGGACCCCGATCGAAATAATTTCTCGCATTAATTAATATCGTCGAACCTAATTGAATTATCATTGAGACGAAATCTGTGATTTTCGAAGCACGAAGTCGCAATACTTCTGATACACTGTTTGGAAATACCCGACGACAATGAACGAGAGTGCCCAACGGAGAGGAGCGAGAGGATAATCCGTCTTCGAAGACGAGATGGGCTGTATCTCGTTGCCGCTCGTTCGTTCTGTCACTCCTCGCGGTTCACCAAGCAGCGTGATGTCACGGCGTATTGTATTTCGCTTATCGGCGCCGGATGCCGATTCCTCGTTCAACCCAGCAGCATTTCAGGAATGCGAATGCCAGGGTTTTCTACGGCAGCCAGTGACAACGGTCAGCGACAACCAAGACGACGACCTTCGCCCCGCAGATCGACTTTGCACCCCGGCTAATCGATATACCTTCTACGCGTTACGCCTCGTCTGTCGTTTCCGTTTTTTTTTTCTTCGCGTCACTCGGAGTATCATGTGAGCGTGCCTTCCTTTTGTTAAACTTCCGGTTGAAACTTCGTTCCTTTGCTAATCCGGAGTGTTATTAGGGGGATTGAATTTTCACATATCATTGCGTACAACTCTCTACTTCGTTTAATAATAATATATAATATATTATACATAATAATAATATTATTAATTATTATAATCAAAATTGCTACGTTTAACACGAGGAAAGGAATCGATAAATTAAAGATCAATGAATTGAATTCTTATTGAGTTTCTCTTTTCAGCTTCATAAAGAGCAAGCGAAAATTAAAAAAGCATAATCCTTTTTACATTCAGAATTAAGGAAGATATTCAAAACAAATTTTTTCCTTCAGATAGTCTGCATTTAGTTAAAGTTTATATATTGGAAAAAGAGACGAAGGGAATAGATAAAAAAAAAAGTTCTTAAAAAATTTCTTAAAAATCGATATAAGTTTAAATATTTCGCGGAAATACGAGTTCCAATCTATCAGGGCGATTTAATGATATGCAGCGCATACACAAATTAATGCGATTTAAATATTTAATTAGAGTACTTAATTAGAGTCGATCAATCCGCGTTCAATCTTACATTATCGACGGCATCGGATTTCTCGTGTTAAAGTCGGTTACGTTTCTCTGAGCTCGATCGAGCAGCCGGTTATTATATATATAAGGTTTGTTACTTGTAGTATCCTTTTCTGATCGGGGGGGCTCTCGTGTATGTGTGTAGTACAGTTTGTCGCGGCCATCAGATCATTGCGGATCGCTGTTATGACAATAAGCGAGCACGGTAGCGTATCCCTGTTTTCAAAACACCGCCTCTCTTCGCGTGTACCAGGATGATCCTGGCTCTTGCTACTGCAGGAAATTGTACACCCACGAGGGCAGCTACGGGTCTGAAAAGAGAGATCCTCGTTGCTACATTAAAATTTCTCTTCCTCTCTCTCTTTTTCTCTCCCTCCCTCCTCTCTCTCTCTCTCTCTCTCTCTCTTTTTTCTCCTCTCTTTTTGTTCCCCTCGGGGTCGGTCCTCCGAGCGATTTCTGAAATTTGTGTTCGCTCAGGGCAATAGAGAATACGCGCGTGTTTCGCGACAGAAAAGTCGTATTTCCGGAAATATGAAAAAACTCGAGCCCGGAGATAAATCCGCGGGATATAATTTCATGCTTTAATATTATTACGTAATATTAAAAGATCTGCGACACGAGCGGCTATACTGAACTGATGGAAAAAGTAAATGTAAAATTTGAAAAGACATTTTCACAAAAAAGCTGGAAATAGTTATCTATTTTGAAACATAATGCCAAAAAGATGCCTGTGCAATATTTAAAAAAAATAAGAAATTATAATTTCAAGAATAATTTTAGAATAATGATGTAGTGCTGTGTGTGTATGCTCTTGTGTGTGTGTCTCTCTTTTTTATTATATATATGTATGTACATATAACATTTTTATTAAATTTTAATGAATTTAATATAATATAACGAACAAAATATTATCTGGAATGAAGAGTGTATTTTATCAAATCTTCAATTTAATGCGCTAGTTAGTTGATAATCTACATTAATCATTAATTAATTTCAATATTATCTCATTACTCAAAATCTTGGTATGTGAATAATTAAGTCTAATTTGTAAGATATACTTAGCGATTGATCAGTGAATTAATTTCAATCAAATTTTGACATCAAGGATATATTATTCATATATTCTTGATGAAGTTGTAATCTTTAAATGATCCTTTCACAGATTTATTTCGCTCTCGCGTCGATTAAGTCGATTTTCGAATGGAAAACTGTCTAAATGGCTTTCCGCTGAGCTCGCGCTACAATAATTTAGCGAAGAGAGAAACTTGCGTCATCCGAAAAACGTGGAGCTCGTGCATGACGTTCGTGAGATCATCGATGTGCCGGCGGTGTGCGTGAACACGTCACAGGCGTAGCGAGAGCGCGGCATATCCTTGTTTCCACAATACCCGGCTCTTCGCCGGGATGAGACGGCGCGATACCGGGAAATTTTACACCCGGCGTCCGTGTCACGCGGACATCTTGTTTGGCGGATCCATCTCTAGCCCGGAGCACGTGTCCGCGTTTTCGCAAGCCGTAACTGTATATCATCGAACCCAGGACGATGTTGCAGATACGTAATACCTTTCCGTGCAACGAATCGAGATACGCGCGCACACACACACACACCGTGTTCGACTTTCATTGCGAACGTTGTATTACCTATACATATAATGAAAGATCACACACAAGAAAATATCCCGAGTTTTATAAACAATTTTTCTCCTTAGCGTTAGATATCATTGCGCTTTCAAGCGGATTTTCATTTGTTTAGTTGAAAGCTCGCGAGCCGTGTGTAGTGGAAAAATAAATATCGCAAGCGCCTTTTACGATATTTTACGTAATTTTAAAATATATTAAAATTCAATGGAAAACTGTATTATGTTACGTTCTTATAACATGGAGTTTTAATATAAACATAATATAGCTTTTAATAATATTTATTAACAATAAAGATACAGAAAAAAAGAGAGAGAGAGAAACAGAGAAACAAAGTGAAAAATATTTATGATTTGCATTCGTTTCGTTGCTCGTAGATGCTTTGATAAGCATCAATAATTTATAATTTACAGGGTGATAATAATAGAGGCAGAATCTTTGAGCACGTGTTATCGCGACGCGAAGAGATTTTATAAGATATATAGTCCATTTCCCCGCTTTCCTTACGATCGTCATTTCGCACTTTGAGAATTTCTCCCTCCCGTTTTACGCATGCACGAAGCAATT
This sequence comes from Tetramorium simillimum, assembly GCA_011636635.1. Taxonomy (NCBI): domain Eukaryota; kingdom Metazoa; phylum Arthropoda; class Insecta; order Hymenoptera; family Formicidae; genus Tetramorium; species Tetramorium simillimum. The sequence goes on along the minus strand of VBVQ01000481.1, from coordinate 10,802 downwards.
TGTGCGGCCGTTAACGTCCGCGGTTAACGACTCGTAATACAATGTCAATTACACGGGGGTGTAAACGGCAAATTTGGTCGTTAACGTGACTCTGTGATCACTCTATGTTCTCCGTTATCCCAACAATGTCGAGACTAAGCGAATTAAAGAAAATTGCAACTAGGAAGAGAACTGATAAACAGCTCGTTTTTACTTATTATGATATCTGACGATTTTATGTAAAATATATAAAAAATTATTATTCAAATCGGTTCTCAATTTTGAAAATCAGAAATGTCTGGCCGTCTTTTTATTAATGATTTCGCTGTTGAGTAATTAATCAGCGTAATGGGAGATAATATTTCGATATATTCCGTAATAACGATAATAAAACGTGACGACTCGCCCTGTTTGCGTCGGATAATTAGATAAATTTTTGCCGACCGGCCGAGCTGACTTTCGCTCTTCCGCTTCATCCGCATTTTGCGTCGCTCCGGGTTCGTTCGCTTTTATCCCCGCTTCTCCCTTTTTCTTCCTCTTTCCCTATTTCGCCCGCGGCGGTGCGCACGTAAGTTATCGGTGTCCTGTTACATCCAGTTCCAGTTACACGTGCCGCGGGGCACCGATGCATTCGATACCGCCCCTCCCCCCTGTCCCTCCTCCCATGTGCTCTTGTACGCAGCAGCACTTCCGAGTACGCGCGACTCTCTCTTCCTCCCGCTCCTGCCCCATCTCTCTCCGGGGGGGTTTTCCGTTTTGCGATTTTAATGCATCGCAAAAACAGATTGTCGTGAAAGAAAATTCAATATTGCAGCAACGTGTTATCAGACTTTTGCACAATGCGGGCAAAAATTATCGGTTCGAATTATTATCCGAATTTATGAATTTCTTTACGAATCTTTTTTTTTTCACACTTTTTACAAATGACTGATACTGCTGAAAATAAATGGTCTTATAATCATTCTTAATTTTATATCGTTATCTTACGTATCGTGAACCGTATAATACACTTAAAAAGAAAATATTTAATTGTGCGCCTATACGAGTCCAAAAATTAGTCAGACGTCTAAAGTTCGCGCTTGTCAAGGGTCAATTTAAGGAACGCGTATCTCAATTTTATCGGAGCACGCCGGCATGCTCGTTCTCTCTCGCTCGTGCTTTATCGCTTCGTATATCGACTCTCATGGCACTAAACATAAAACCTGTGTGGGCCTCGGGTGTCCCGAGGCACAAGTTCCTTTTAAATAGGTCAATTGTTTTGCCCGGACGAGATTTCTGAGAATTGCGCTTGCACGTGCGAGCGGATCAGTCGATCGATGATGGAACTCTCAACCTATTGTCCAAGTTCTCGGAGTGATCGCCACGTCCGATCGTCGTCTCAGAATTCGCGATCGTTCGTCGGTTTTTCTGATATTTTCGCAGTTTAAAATGTTTCCTTCGTCAAAGCAAAGTTAAAGTATGAATATTAAATTACGAGATACCAGCTACAGGAATTTAAAAAGTTCAGAAAAAGTAAGAAAAAGAATTATGATATTCAAAATCAAATAAAAGTTTCTACAAAGGCTTATTGTGTGCTTACTGCACATCAACTATCACTGGAAAAATAGTCGATTGGTACAAAAGATTTGTCGCTTTTCTATCAAATTTTAGGTATATTGACTAAAGTTGGAATAGAAAATTGCAATTATTGAAAGAGATAAATTTTGTTTTATATATGGAACGAAGAGAATAATGTATACTGAAACCTATGGTGAGACAATCTTGCTCCGATTTTGCTAAAAAATCTTTTAACTCTTCAATCGTCACACTATTTTTCGAGTCGACGCGTGGGGGATTTTGAGATATTCCAATGTAAAAAATCAATTTATATCTTTTAAAAATAATATTTATTCAGACTTTCAATATTCAAATGGCAAAGTTTGTTTTATTACGAAAAAATGCGTTTCACTAAACATTGAACTTCTAAAAGACCCCGCGTGACTGGAAGATTAAACTGTATTTGTGATCCGACGCACTTTTTGCACCAAACTAATGAAAGGATTTTGCTTCTGAGATATGTATATCACGGATGCGGGAAAGTATAATTTCTCGTATTGTACGTTTCAGTGAGCGGTTTCGTGTCTGAGCTGCAGGGCGGCTGCATCGGCGGCAACGCGAAGGACCTCGATTCCTCGTCGATTCCCGGCAGCCTGGGCCGAAATTTAGCGTCGCACCATGTCTCCCTCAGCCACCACCACCACCACCACCATCATCACCCCCATCACAGTCTGCACAGCCCCAGCTCGGTGGTCCCCATACACACCACTACCACCACCACCGCCGTTTCGTCGCACCATCACCTGGACGACAAGGGCTCGTCGCCCGTGGGCACCCTTCACAGCACGACCAATAGCAATCCCTCCACGCCGTCCGCACCCTCCACGCCCACCGCGGCCACCACCGACAGCACCGCGACCACCGTCGCGACCGGCACGAACAACGGTACCAACGGTAATTCCTCCGCCACCAACAGCAAGCCGCCCTTCAGCTACGTCGCTCTGATCGCCATGGCGATACAGAACAGCGCGCAGAAAAGGGCGACTCTCAGCGAGATCTACACTTACATCACCGCCAAATTCCCGTATTTCGAGAAGAACAAGAAGGGATGGCAGAATTCGATCAGGCATAACTTGTCGCTGAATGAGTGCTTCGTCAAGGTGCCGCGCGAGGGTGGCGGCGAGAGGAAAGGCAATTTCTGGACGCTCGGTAAATTAAATGACATTTTTTGTTTATCCGTTTCTATTGCGAAAGCGGGCGAATTTATGAAGGATCATTGAAACTTTATTTGGCAAATTTTATTTTCTAATTTTCGAAATCGCCGTCTCAATTTTCAATTTCTGAATCTTCTATTTCTGCCTACGAATTTCTTTTATTCTGAAAAAGGCAAAAATTAGAGATATAAAGTGATTCATCATATATTTGAAGATATTTTTAATTCCTTCAAATTTTAAGAGTTATCGTCTATTTAAACGATCAAATGTATCTTTATGGCGTCAGAATTGTTTACATTCTAATGGACATTCGTTGTAAATGGTATTTTCTGCGTCATCGTAGATCCACAGTACGAAGATATGTTCGAGAACGGCAATTACCGAAGGCGACGACGAATGAAGCGTCCCTACAGAAACGCTCCATATCCCAAACCGCTCTTCGGCGATCCGTTCTCGACGACCCACATGCACCTGGGACCCAGGAACATTTTCGGCCACTCACCCCCTTCATACGCCCCCACCGCTTATACGCGATACGATACGAGGTATTCATGTCTTCCAGAATTTCGCGTTTGAATTTTGAATGCGAATAATTATTACATACGTTACGCGAAAATAATTCGCGACTGAAGATCTTAGAACGAGAAAAGACTCCTATTTAATAATACTTGAATCTTAATTAAAAAAATATATTTTAATTGTAATAATATATTCCTCCTCAAATTAGTACTAAACCTTTTCATTTCTAGTGCATGGAGTCTCCAACAGTCGCAACTCTCATATAGCCATTGCCAGTCGGTGAGTTTCTTATGCAAAGATCGTCATCTCTATTATATAAAAATTCTTTTATATATTTAATCTATGCATCGTGAGAATCTTTTTACAACGGAAGGATATTTCGAGCAAAAATACTTTTTTAGAACTTATTATAATGGAGAGAGTAACGCCTAAACGATCCATATTTATACAAAGCTTTTCTCAATTTCTGCTTTAGAGTTATCTCGCGAAGAAGAGAATATTATCATATAATTAAAAATTACCCGTATAATATAATTTAGTCTTTCACAAGCAGTATGTTCGAACACCTAAATACTTGCTTATAATTCGGCCAAGTCATTGGAGACCTCTTTGATCACAGCTGCAGCCGCAATTGCAGCCGATGCAGTCGATGCAAATCCCGACTATGAACGGCTACAGCCAACTGGGTACCTCGTTAAGTGAGTCACTATTCTCGCACTTTGCACCCTCTTTTGTCGAGCGGGGTAATGCTGAACGACCAGACAAAGCGTTTCAAGGCAATTACCTGGATGTTCCAGGTGGAACGGCCGGATCGCCCGGTTCCATGGGCGGCGGCTCCTTCGGTAGTGGTTTCACCGCGTGCGGCAGGAGGCACGAATCTACGATGGCCACGGACGCGATGCCCGGGAGATGCTATTGGCCCGAGAGTGAGTGCGATATTTAGTTTGTAGAACGTAATGTTCATATCGATCGTAGAATACATAATTTGTTATATCGAACTCAAGCATTAAATGACGTTACGTCAAAGACATATATAATAATTTAATGTATATCGTAATTTATTTTTTTCACGGTCGTTTTAAATACCGCAACTTATCTACACACAGAAAAATATTTATTACCTACGAATAAATATACTTGTTCTAAGTATATTTGCAGGTAAATTTATATATCCGCAAACCTATCATAAAGTCATCATAAGCATCACATTTACTTAAAACATATTCTGCACTTGTAGCGAATATATCTCAAACTGTTGTTTAGAAAATATCCTTTGCTGAAGAAAACTATTATTATTATTATTATTATTATCCAATGGCGTTATAGCTCGAGGTGAGCCTGGACCTGCATTTCTATCCTCCTTCGAGGTATTTTGAAGAAAATTGACTTAAATAAAATAAAATAAGTAATTGCTTTTCTTTTCTGTAGAATGATATTTTTCTGTGTGTACGCAACTTTTTTTAACATTAGAATTATCTACCGATCATTTCTGACTGTTTCTATTTTTTTTTAGATTAAATTCCCTTTTGTATAAAAGATAGGATTCTGAAATTTTATAATTTTTCATTAATCATTTTCTTTGTTCTGAAAAGTTAGAAAATTTAAAAATCATATCTTTTTCACGAGAAATAAGATACTAATTTAAAAAGTAAGGAACAATCAGAAATTACGTTCGTATTTCTATTGTTAACGATCTTATTGAAATCGTCTGACTGATTGTCGCAGTGGTGAACGTGAAGGAGGAGCCTGGGACCAACAACGTGATTACCAGCGGCACCGGCGGCATCGGCGTCGGGGTCGGCGGCGTCGGCGGCCCGTCCGGCATGATGGGCACCGCGGCGTCGACGGGCGTCTCCACGACGGGATTCGCGCCGATGGAGTTCCAGACGCGTTCCAAGTGCTTTATGTGAGCACGAGAGGAACCGGCGTCGAGCGGCAGCAGCGCGTGCTACGTGACGAACTACCGACGCTGCGAGGATCGAGGGACGGTCCTGCGTGATTTATCGCGCGACGCGCTAGATCGCGACGGGATGGATTCGCTATTCGACGAACGGTGAGCGATGCATGCGACCTGGGGGCGCGCATCCCCCGATCCAATCCGCGGTATAATGCGGATTATATTTAATAAATATTATCGAATAATATCTGATAATTGTTTAGCGATGTTATTGGATGGCCGTTTCGCGAATCTAACCGCGCGGGGGAAATACAACGTAAACGTTTTGTGAAACTCGTGTAATTGCTATTGTTGTGTTAAATTCGATGTTAAAGATACGTACCTCGCGTACATCTTTAATGCATAAATGCGCCCGTTCACGCTTAAATACGTAAGCGACACACATGCGCAGTATAGACGGGGGTAATCGCGCTTATCATACGAAATATTACGACACGGTGGACACGGGATGGTGTTCCCTCGTTTTTTTTCCGCGAGAATGGTAGAATCGCGTTCGCGCCTGTTGCGGTCCTGAATCGGTCGGAGACGAGAACAGGGGTGGTCGCGAGAAAACGATTTTTTCGACTTTACCCTCGTTTCTTCGACGGTATAACACGTTTGAGAAATACCTCTATCTTCGCACATCGTTTTCGACTGCTAGACAGTATTTAATATCTTGAAGAGAGAGGCGGAGGAAGTTTTTTTTTCACAGTGGAAATGAGATATCGTTTCGATCGCGATGGAACAGAAAACGCGTTTGCTGGATTAACAATTCTTCTGAAAACACTTATTCTAGATACGGTAGTTATAACGGCGCGTAAAATTTTCACGCGTTTAAGCACCCTTTGCTGGAATGATCGAACGATATCGTTTCTATTGCGACGATGCGTTTGCGGAAGCTCTTAGTTAATATGGAGCGATTGTAAAAGAGCGTGGCAGAGTAGAGAAAAGCCGTCTTGTTGTAGAGAGTTCTTTTATATATATATATATATATAGATATATAAATATATAGAATTTAATAGAGCTATATATGTTTAATCGTACAAATATGTACGTTTTATGTGAAACTATGCAGATTAGAACGAAATTGTTTCCGCGACGATTACGATGTAAATATACGACTAGCGTAGATATGGTAACGACTTTAAGAAACTCATAAAGAAACTCATGCGACTTAATCTTATGTATAAATCACTAAAAATTGGCTTCTATTAAATGTAACGCTCCGTGTTCAAGTTTATTGCACACCGAGATCGTGTATGAGCACTCTGTGGCAGCTGCGGCATAGTGATTCGGCGAAAATCCACGTGTAAAAAAATAAAGTGTAACAGCGGCAATATAAGAGATGATGAAAATAAATCTTAATTATTTATCATCGAAAAGTACAATTCTCCTTCAGGAACTTCTCTTTACTCGAGAGCATTTTGTTATTGAACTACTTTGAAATTTAATGCTTAATTGAATTAAATATTTTAATTTACAGGAATCGTAGGACGTATAAAAATATCGAGCTTAACTTTCAACATTAGAAAAACTGTTATTAAAAATTGCAGTTGCCCGCGTAGCATTTAGTATGACATTTGCCTAATAATGCGCCGCGTTATTATGTAAATGTCATACTAAATATTATGTCATATATATGTGTAATATACTAAATAAATGTCACGCCGATTTACATAACGCGGAGGCGTTATTAGGTAAATGTTCAATAATAATAATAATAATAATAATAAATATTCAATATTACACGTTTGAAAAAGTTGATATTCTAAATATTTTCAATTTTATTAACGAGCTTCTGTCTCTTATTCAACAATTTAGTGTTTCACGGGATGTTACCGAAATAACGATCCACTAAGGATATGAGGCAACTTTGAAAAACGGTTCCAGCCCGAGAATAGTTTCTACGCGGTTTCGCGCTGCTGCATCCTAGCGCGGAAGTGCATCTCCCCGCACAGGACGCCGAGGAGAGACCGTAGCGTTGCGCCGAGGGAAGAGGGCGAGCGAACTGGACCAATGGCCGGCGAATGTTTTGCGAGCACGATGTTTTGCAAAACATGCCGTACGCCGCCGGTGCGGGCTTTAATATTCCTCGTAAAATCTGGAACGAGCTACGAGCGCTACCGGCCGCGTCAACACCGCGCGTGCATCGGACGCGGAAATAGCACGTGCATCTTGTTTTCTACATCTAGGAACTTGCGCGAGGGAGAACGCACCGATGACGCCGTTATGGCACTTCTCCTGAGGGCTGCAAATAAATTTCGTCGAACGTGCGATTGCGACGTTTTCGACGTCGTAGGAGTGACGGGGCGCACGTTTCTCTCGAAGATAAAGCGAAGGTAGAATAAAAATCCGCGGGGAGAGAGAGGCGAATGCGGAGAACACGAGTTCGCTAACATTTTGTTAAACGTAATATAATTTTGTATATATTCTCTTCCGCAAAATTGAGTAAGTATTAGAAGTGAAGCTCGTCGTTTATTTAGAAAATTGTAACTGTATACTTTGTTTATGTCTTTATCAACGTTCACTAATTTAGCTCTCGCTTAACGATCTTTTTAGATCACAGTCTCGCTCGTGATGTATACGGAAAAAGATAATAAAGTTGGAATTTCCGCAATGAGATTATTTATTTGTACGATATTTCTTGCCTAATTACACTTTCCTGATAAGCATCCTGGAATCGCACTCTTCTCAGAATATCAGCGCCGGTTCTTTGCTGATTACATTCTTTTAGTAACTTGTAACGACTTTTTTATAGTTCGTGCCTGTTATCCGATTTATGAGGGGTATCGAAATTCGAGAGGTATTGTTTCATCCTTCTTTGAACTCCCGTATAAATCCCACGAATTCCCTTCGTCTCTCAGAAACGTATGCTTTACATAACGCAGTTTGACACGCTCAACGTAAACATCAGATCCATTTTATCCAAACAGACATGATAGGACTCAGCTAGCTACGCATTCTGTACTACAGAGCGCGACTAAACGTATAACAAAACGTCAATTATTACACGCGTCAGTTATACGTGCACGCGCGTTTTGGCATTCCAGTATCCCAATAATTCGGCTGAACTTAATAATTAGTAATTCGATTAGTAATTTAATTAATGATCCTGTAAAGCAGAATCAAAGATTCAACAAAGTACTTTCAACGGATTATTATACATTTATTAAATTGTTAAGCAATTTTATTTATTTTGTGTTTAATATTATTTTTTGTATTATTATCATTGTTAAGCTTCGTGACGGAAATTCGCGATTCATCGTCTTATCACCGAAAGGATATTGGGACAAATCCGAGATAAGCTGGATCCAGATTATTATATACATTTATTAAATTGTTAAGCTATTTTATTTATTTTGTGTTTATTATATTACTTTTTGTATTATTAAATTTATCATTGTTAAGCTTCGTGACGGAAGTTCGCGATTCATCGTCTTATCACCGAAAGGATCTTGGGACGAATCCGAGATAAGCCGGATCCAGATCCGAACAGCGTGCAAGAGAGAGAACGTGTGTTGAATGACGTGCAACAGCTGTACGCAACTTTGAGTCGCATTTCATGCTCATAAAACGGATATATGTGAATAACGAGCGATCTCTGGAAAAAAATGGCTCTTGCTTATTGCGCTGTATATAAATGAGTATTTAAGTTTGGGTAATTAAATTAAACTTTTTTTTTTCATTTAAAAGTTACTCGACGTAACTTTGATTATTTGACGAATGAAACGTTTAGTTAAGTGAAATTATTCCATATCTACGAAGTGTTTTCTTTACATTTGTCTTAGCATTGTAATGTTTTAGCTTGTTACAAGGTTACTTTAAACAATGTTCGCGTTGGAATTCAGGATAAAATTCTATTTATAGTTTTACATGTCGCGTAATGCAAGAAGCGTTTAAAGAGTTAAAATTCACGCATATATTATAAAATATATGTTAGAAGATACATCAAAAAATACATGGTAAATCAAATTAATAAAAGTTTCATTCTGAAATCTGATGGCAATTAAAGATAGTCTAAAACTTTATTAAAAAAAAAAAAAAAAGGAATTCTCTTGATAACGTTAAATTTCTCTTAATTAAGGAATTATCTTTTTAAGAAAATTTATTTATCTATAAAAAAAAGGAAAAGTTGAAAAGAAATCAAGGAACAATGTTCTCCGAGCGCAGAAACCTTCGATCTTATTTCTCGCATACTCTTGCGATTTCGGGCGTGCTTTCATTATTCGGACGAATTCGCCGGAACGGACGTAAGGAAAGAGAATACGCGACGACCTCGCGTGCCGGAGGCATTCGGGGGAGGAACGCGCGAGATTCACACGCACGTGCATCGTGACGATGCGTGTAAGTTGGAGGGCGGCGGTGACATATAGCGACGGCGGAGGACGATCGTTTAAGCGACTATTAGCAGCTTCGCGGGACGTTGCCTGTACGTACACACATGTTCTTGCGTATATTTCTCTTCTGAGTGAAAAGAGGATTCTTCGCGTTTCAGTCGCGCCGATCTTGGGACCGGTCAATTGCGAGCAGTGAATGCGATGCGTGAATCTTATTACGCTCGTAACCATGTAGAAAAAAGAAAAGATAAAAGAGAAAAAATCTTTCTCCTGATCGAACGAGTAAAATTAATTAGTGAAAGAAAATTAATTAATTAGAGAGAATTAATTGACTGGTAACTTCGCAGGATATTTAGATTAATGTTTCAAATTTCTCTTAATTAAGGAATTATCTTTTTAAAAGAATTTATTTATCTATAATTTCCTCGCGTATTTATATTTGAATGCAATCAACATATTAAATAAACAAAACGGCTTGCACTTATAATTAGCGTTAAATAGGCGAACAAGAATTCAAGTAATTAATTATTATCTTTCTTTCTGTAAATTAAAAGATGTTTATAACTATTATCTTATTTTATAAAAAATTCAGAAATGATTTTTTTTGCTGATTACTAAGGCTGCATTTCTCTCGGGACAGTTCCGTGTTGAAGAAAAACCGAAGTGGATTTTCTATTTTTCGGTAGAAGAAAATCGAACGATAAAAAAAATCTATTTTCGTTGCACGCGTGGATTTCGCTTCGTCCTAATTCGATTATAGCATCGAAATTTAGATGGGCCGTAATGCACGGTCGTTAAAAGTGGATTTAATTAAGCGTCGCGGAAAAAAGAAAATCGGTCGAACGACCTAAGAGTGTGTCGGGTATCGCTCGACCGATTTATGATAATCCTCCCCGTGGAAAAGTGAGGGAGCCAAATGAATTCCCGATGGCTCGACAGAGAGAACTCGGAGAGAACCCAAGCATCAAAACATTCCTCCGCGTCTCGCCGTCTAGGACGAGCTAATTATCCATCGACCACGTCGTTCCGCGAGCAAAATATTCCTTCAGGTCGCGTAAATCGCGCGAGCAAGTAGACAGGAAGAGAAAAATAATCGAAATAAATTTAAATAATCGTTAAAAGTAGTAGACTATCGGACGGCAACGTTAGGCTGTTGTCGCGGCGGTGAAAATAGACCAGCCATTAGGAGATGGAGAGAGATCGGATGCGGAAGCGGTCTCGCGAGAGAAAAAGAGATTTATCGATCGCTCCTCTCCCTCCCCCCCCCCTTCCCTTCTCCCC
>VBVQ01000480.1:0-57386 GCA_011636635.1 Tetramorium simillimum | reverse complement strand
GAAATTATCATATCCGCTTGCCACAAGCCTTCTTACTGATCAATCTAGAATCTTGACATTGAATCTAATTATTGACGTCTATAAAAGGTCTATAAAAAGATTATATATGATTCAAACAGCGTATATTAAGTACTGCCTCGTATACTATAATTCCAACGTTTTTATTTTAATTACTAAAGTTTCAATCTATTTTTCAATTTATAAAGATTGATAGTTACTTATTAATAAAATAAAGAAATCTCAAGTTAATTTATTATTATTTTTTACTGTATAATATTATTTATCAATATGTGTCAATTAGAAGAATACGCCACTTATCATGTGTGATACATTACATGTGGACGTGAAGATATAAACAACATTAATAAAAAAAATTACAGGAATAACTCAGCAGCCGGCGATGCTCCAGTTTTCCATCCATCATTAACCGTCAAGAATTTAAGCCATCTGATAGGGATTTTTGTTATAGCTGAGGAAATATACATCCGGTAGAACAAGTCGGGACTCGATTCAAGTTATGTCTTAAACGTCACGATGAACTCGCACGGATCAATGGCCGCTACTCAACTGTATGGATATTATATTAATCAGAGTTTCATGGAAGAGAGGCAAGAATAAAGAGAAACTGAACTTTTGGTCAAACTCTATTAATTTGTGCGCGAAGTATAGATATTTTACAAGATTTCGAAGAATTTCAAAGCGGAGACTTAACTTCGGCATTTTATCATAAGAATTTCAATTTCAAAGAGCGAGAAATAAATTTCTAATAAAATAATTATAAACTGAGTTGAAATGTTCTATTTTTATTGTGACAAAAAAGAACGTAGAAAATGTTGTTGGTTTTGACAATTTTACAGGTAAATTTTGCAATTAATAAAATGAAAAAATTTGTAATTATTTCTCTTTATTTCATTAGCTTTTATTACATATTTATTTCGTCAAGTGTGTGCCCATGCAGGGTGTTATTATTATTCTTTGTGTATAACGTAATACCACGAAGATTGCGCAAGATCGATCTTCGAGCTAACTGCCGAGGTCATTCACATCGATGTGGCTGTCATTGATAATCTACAAACACGAATTGCCGTGACATCGACGGCAGTGATCTAGGCCTTGGCTGATCTGCAGAACTAGTTCCTGCCTCTACCCGCGCCTGGATAGAGAATCTCGAGGTACGGCGCGTAGGACGGCGATTGTTTAGCGGCGTTTCGGGCTCGGCCACGGACGCCATTGTAACGGGCTGTAACGCCCGTATGTCTGCGACTTCACCACTATGGAATGCACTGTACCATTTACGTGTGCTCGACTAGAAGATTGCCTGTGTCTATATTGGCAATAATCCATTCTACCCGAACACCTGAACCGGTCGACGATTAGAGAACGATTACGAAACACTCGAATGGGCACAGTAGTCATCATTAGATGAGATCAGATCTAGTTGGTGCGCTGCAGTAATAGCTCTGTTGTTTGTCAATCGAGTGCAATATTAATCATGTGGTACGAAGCTAATTGTACAGTGATAATAAATTATTAAATAGCATTTTGAAAAATATTATAAAAACGTTGCGTGTATCATCACGTATAAAAAAAGACAGTTTTCTTTAAAATTTTTAATACGCGAGATGCCACTTTAGTTTCAATATGACAGCATATTAAATTCGTTTTAAATTATTTCCGACTTATTGCAAACTGTTTATAAAAAAATGTAAAACTAAAGAAATTAAAAAAAAAGATGTTTGTATTCTCTGCAGCCAACAATAATATTCTTCGATATTTTTATGCAACTTGAGTATTCGATGAAAATTTCCCTTCGGTAGTTTCACCAATTCATACAGATCGATTTGCCTCATTCGGAAACGACCTTTCTTTCTCCGCGTGGTTTTACGCAGCTCTTGCTGCGTAATGCTTGTAAAACGACGAGGATGATAATCGATAGATGAATAAAACAATATGATAAATATCGGGCGTTCGATCGTTCGTCTCGGACGAACGAATCTGCTCTAGATACCGTTCAAGAAGCTTCAGCCTATAAATACTTTTACTTCACGCGCCGTATCGCGGTCTCGTTCTGTTAAATTGCGTGCAAAAAAAAACGCCCGCGATACTCTTCTTCAATCAGAATGATAATTTCCGCGAAGGACCGAGCGATAAAGTTTCACGTCGAACGAGACTTTTCGCGGCCATGTCGTAAAATATCAACGATATTGCGTCGTTTTCAACGGTTACCGGTTCTCGTCGAATTTATTAAGTCTAAATTTACGTCGATATAAAAATAAACTACATTTAAAACAATTCAAATTAATGCAATAGTCGAATTCACACACAAAATCCATTAAATAGTTATATATTTTCGACAGCTGTATTTTTTTATCTTCAGAGTCGTAAAAATAAAATAGATTTCGGATTTTTGCATCTTTCACAGCGTATACATATTTGCAGATGTTGATTACGCAATCGTGTAAAAAAAAGAGCAAAATTATCGATTGATTCTATCCATTATTCTTTGAAAAAAATAAAAATGATAGTGTATTATAATATAAAGATGCACCGTCGTCGATCACGAATCATCGCGCAATTTTCTAGCCAAAATAGGAGAGAATACGATCGTAGATCATTCGGGTCGTAAAGCATCGATCACCGATTCGCAGAGGCGGCACGACCCGAGTCTCACATTTTCCCTGACGCTTGTAATGGTTCAATTACGACGCGATTGCGTTAGCCGCAACGGCGCACATTTGTGGCCTCGTATGCCCTTACGAGGAATGCGTAATCAGCACGAATCTATGCCACATCTATGCCGTGAATTATTGACTATTAATCAAATGCGAATTATTGCAGAGAAAGCAAAAATCAGTATAATAGCTCTATCGAATAAACTGAAGCGTAATTTGCATGTCTCTCGCAGCAAACATGCCACATATGGAACTAGCTGCGGAAGTACATTGTGCTATTGAAACATTTAGCTAATGTATTATTTAATCGTATTTAACGTGTCATGTTTCATGTTTCATATAAACAAACTAAAAATCTATTTAATTGAATAAGTAAACGTTACTTTTTTTTACTCAATAATGGCGTGATATGTAGTTACGTGTGTAACGTAAATTACAAGTGCGAAAATAGATTTATAAGCTTGTAGTTATATAGCTTGTAAATTTTTAATTTTGTTGGCTGTGCCTAGACATTTCGTGAACATACGTAGATTTTATGACATATTTTTCGCTACGGGTATTCGTGACGGCCAATAATAAATTTAATGGCCAGCCTTTTCCTCACGTAAACCAAACCATTCCAAGTGGCTCCAATCAACGTTCGTAATATCCGCGATGGAATCGCGCGTGTATTGTAAAAGGAAAATCGCGCGGTATTCCAACAACTCTAATTATGTAAAGTAGATACTTAAACTAGATTTACAAGGAGATACCTTACGGCAAAATTGCGCGAACACGGAATCCTTTCGAACAATACGACGAACCGATCGCGCGTTTATCGATCTATTCGATCGCGCCGTATCTGTCACAATATTTAAATCAGAATATTTAATATTGAATTTAAATATAAGATAATCCGTACTGTTAACTTAAAATATAAAATTATTTTGCTTTATTCCAAAAGAAACTTTATACCACTAGCCTTAGAAGCTCAAATATATTTTCCTTTCTTTATTCAAGCAAAATCATTTATGACGAAACGAAACTACGTGGCACCAGTCCTATTAAGAACATTTTTATCACATAAATATCTTTTCTCAGGTAGAAGTGTAGAGAATTCATTATGGCTAACGAGAGAAACATTTTCGAGGAACACAATGTCGGGCGACATCGATTCATCACTCAAGCGCTGACGAAAATAACCGGTAGAGGTGAGCACTATTAGGCGATACGAATTGCGACAATTTCGAATATCATGTTGATGCATCACGCCATTCCATCATTGAGAATGGACACGGCGTCGACGGCGTTGTCGCTGGCCGTCGCACCTCTCTCCCTATCCTACCGCGCGTATTTTCCGCGCGAGTGCGAGCGGCGAGGCAGAGAGGAAGATAGACAGAGAAGGTGTATCAACTGCATGCTGTACTAATCTCTCATTCCATGTTTTCTGGCCTAGGGATCACCGATCGAGCGGAGCAACGGGTGTCTGAGGAAAAATGGTTACCAGCGTGCCCTAGTCCAGGTCAAGATGGAACCTCTCCTGGCGAGAGAAAGAGAGCGAGATGGCGAGGCAAAACGCAAGATCGCAAGCGGCTCGGAGAAGGAGGAAGAGAAAGAGAGAGAGAGAGACGGGGAGAGCGAGCAAGACGAAGAAACAGAATACGTTCTCTTGGCACTGCGGCAAGGCGGATGCTGTAGGGACGTGAGATTCTTGGCAACCGGGCGGAGTTGCCTGCTAACTCCGTACCACCATAAGGATCGCGGTCGTTGGATGTTTATATTCGTGATAGTGCCTCTCTCTGTCCCCAAATAACCGGCCGAATGGCGACCAATTCTCGTGCCGGTACGACATATTGGGCGCCTCCGAATAGCGACTCCAAATAGCGGGCACCCGCGCGCGCGCGGCACCGCGCGCTCGTTGAGAGAAAGAAATATGGTCCGCGATGCGGCGGCGAAGGCGCGGTTTGTACCTCGCCGGGTATGATCGGCGCTGGTGCAGGCTAATATCTCCGGGATGCCCAGAGAGCCGCTGCGGCGCGCCTTAATCGCTAGAGTGGTAGAGATTTTACGGCCGTTTCTGTCCGGTTTGCCACCCGATGTCGCGGAAAATGCGGGCTGCGACGTGAGTAAGTTAGCGTGCCGGTTCTCCTCTTCGCTTTTTCTCTCTTTTCCCTCCTCCTCCTCCCTGCCCGCGATGCCCGCGAGCGAGAATTTATCGCGCGATCTCCGCAGGACTAGCCTCTAGTGCCAACCATCATCCCTCGCCGCAATCATCTCGTGCGGCCATTCCCATAAAGATTCGTTAAAGTTAACTGGGGCTTAACCAACCTCCCGCCTCTTTCCAGTTCTGTCTCTAAAAAGAGTCGACGAGTGGGTTAAAGTCCGTTAGCTTTAACTATTATTTATGGAAATGATGCTTACGAAAGTATTCGATTTCTTCTTCATACAGAATATTACGGAAGACTGATGCGCTGCGGAAAGTAGCATAAAAGCGACGGTACAAGTCGGTCGAGAATATATACCTCTCTTGCAATTATAAAATTATAGAACATTAACAAACAATCTGTATAATCAAATGCACGTACATGAGAATTCATTTGAATAATAGCGGTAGAAGACTCGAGTAATCTCAGCTCTAATTTCCTTGAGTTTCTCCCAAAATTTCTAATGAAATAAAAATAATGTAATTCTCTATCACTTTGTAATCTCAAATAAATCATTTTTATTGTTCTTTGTTTTGCTTTATATTTTGAAATGCATAAATACGAGAGCTCATATACATGTAAAATGGCAATGAAAATTATATACTTGAGATTATAAAATTACTTCAGAAACATCCATGTATTAAGATGGAAACATAGATCGATTCAATTATACATGACCCAAGATGTTTCTAATTAACTTTTCTTTTATCTCAAAATTAAAATCTAACAAAGTAGGATAAGTGGATACCCTAGACTTTTACAATACGAAAATTATCCTCAGCAGATATAGCGAAAGAATTGGCGAAGGAAAATCCAATTATACTCGCGGTGGAGCATTCTACAGTATCAATTTAGCAATTGATAAACACCGCTGGCTCAAGTAGAGAAACGCGTAATTCTTGTATCATGAAAATGGGAGAACGGCTGATCTACTGTCAGGTGCAACACCTACTTTTAGCATCACAATGAACTCGCAGAAAATTACAGGAATTATTCATCCCCGGCATACCAGAGCCGGTATGCTGTATAGCGCGTAAGTGAAAGCGATGCGTGGCGATTTCTCGGAGTAAACATTAATTTCTTGACAAGCTAATAATTCCGGCAGGCTCGTACCGCCGCAGTGGCGTTTCCCTATCCAGCTTCTGGCTTGTATTTTCACTGTAAAAGATCGGCGGAAACAACGAGCCTGTTTATCTCGCGAAATAGTTGACGCTGCTTTCGGCAGCGCGATAAATCCTTCCGTCGCGGTCAGATACACACGTCACGTGCTATAAATACTTAAAGGTGCATTTGCGCACAGACGATCGGTTGATGGCGTTCAAAGCTCCTTTGTACGCGGGTCCTACGCTACGAAGTTATAATTTTATTAGCCAAACGCCTGGCGTCGCGAAAAGGTAAAGGTATACCTATCTGCTTGAGGGGGAGTATGTTAAAAACGTTCGATCGCCTGGCAACGTGATCGAAATCTCTCATCTGTCCATGTGTCGTCGAGCACAATGTCTCGCACTCTGGCGATAAAGATAATGAATGAAGGGATGTCGCGCGAAAAGTGTATCAAAAAATAATAGCGCATGCACACGAATTTATATTATAATGTCGAGATAAAATTAACTAAAATTACAAAGCGACGCGGTTCGTTAAATCGAGTAAACCGATGCTGAGCGATTATTCATTAGACATCCATGTGTTATTCGGCGATCTTAAGTAAGGCAAACATTTATCAACGCGGGCCCTGAAGAAGAATTAAAAACGAGCGGGGCGGATGCCGCGCAACGAAGCGGAAACGTGGCACGCGGGTACAGAGATTTGAGGGAGAGTCAGCAGGTGCGCGTGGGCGAATATGTCAAACGTCGAAAAGCGTTAGAGAATTTCGTCCGCGGGCTTGACGTTGCGTGTCGGCTATGAGCCGCCCGGAGATCCGAGGAGGCTCGTAGTCTTCGGTGCCGGAGCGCCGAGCTCGCGGCCCGCGTGGATCCGTTCCAAAGTAAAGCTGACCAGCATTCATCACGTTTGGATTATTCGCCCGGCATTTCGTCTCTCGCCTCGTCTCCTTGCTAAATTTATGTGCCGGCGATCATTACGCCCGCTGCCCACTCTATCGGTTAATTCGTCGTGCTTGCGTGCCCGCCCCGGCAACGGAACGGATCCCGCGATCAGCGCGATAATGTTGTTACGTTCTCGCTGCCGCTGTCATCGACACCTATTTGAAATTCTTGCATTCTCATCACGATAGAATAATATCGAGTTCTTCAATCGTTCGTAACACAAGCTCGTAGAATCCAGCGAGAAATATTTTTCACTGTGGAACCGCACACGCTAACCGCTATTAAAATGTATCTATAACGGTCCGATATCGTAATCAGGATACGTTCTTCCGCGTATGAAATAAATTCCGATCGATGGACTGTAGAAAATAAATCATCGTGAACGAATGGCGTTGGTTACTACAGGCAACCTTGGCGCAGGAACCCGGAGGCTGCGGTGCGTCTTCGGTTACCAACCTCGATGTGTTTGTTTATTCACCTCTTTTGTCATATTAGTATTCGCAAGAGGTGACTAGTTAACGCTCAGATTTATTATAATTTACTTATTTCATATTTACTGACTTAATATTAAATTACCGCCTAAAATAATAACTAAACAGTAAAGTAGAAAGTTAAACGTTAATTAATTAATTATTGATTATATTATTTATTTCGTTTCCGACATTTAAGAATTGCTGTAATAGCCGTTGTGGCGATAATTTAATGAATAAATCAAATCGATAACCGTATCACGCGAGTAAAACTTGATTCCGTTTTTCTTATTTCTTCGCATGCAATTTCAAACGATCGTAAGGTAAATATCACGTGCGAAAAACGTTTTACTTGCCACCTTTACGTAATCATCCGTGCAGACGATTATGGCACGCATCAACCTGCCTGGTTAAATCAAAATGCCGTATACGTTTGGCTGTATCGATCAAAGTTATGCGGCGAGTTTGAAAAAAAATATGCAACGTTACGTTCTTACATAACTTTCAGAAAAGTTTACATAACGGTCGCCATAAGTTGGCGACACATCACGATACCGCGACAGGAAATTAGTTTTAGTTCATGCTGCCTTCACGTGAGATAATCTCTCTCGTGACTCGCGCATTCGATTTTAAACTCTTACGTCAATCTCTGCTGTTATCTTAGCGATATAGAGACCACATTTTGCACTTTACGCATTGATAAGCACATATGAAACAACAGATCAGATAAAGATCTTGTAAAGGTAGTAATTCACACGTCGCGTGTTTAAACATGTCTATCTGAGATTCTAAATATCATTTATCTTTTTACCTAATGACAACATACTTATTTCAATATACATATATATTTTTATATATAATCTTTTTTTCCAATCCCTTCCGCAAAAGTTGCCCAAAATCACGCAAGAAGATATCAATGAATGAATGATGAAACCTGATGAAACCTGATTACACGATAAACGTGCCGGAAAGATCGTGCAACGACAAAATTGCCGATATGTCGGCCACGTGGAATGTTAATAAGCCTGTGAGTAGCCTTCTTGGCAATACAATGTCCTCGACCACACATTCCGGATGTATCGTAAGTCGCCGTTACTAACCGCGAAACACGTGCGGGTGTAGCTTTCAGCAAACGACTCGAGTAAATAGCGGATGATTGCCGGTACAGAACATACACAGTGCACATCAAAAGTCGTCTACTTTCTACTTTGTTACATGTCTACTTTGTTACAGATTTCTTAAAGGAATTTAAGGTCACTGCCTGTGGAGAAAAGTCGATCAAGTGCTGTTTTGTTAAAAAACTTCTAATTTTCAATTTAAAATATATTGATGCCTTAAAATAAAATCCAAATAAGATCTATTCTAAATTAAATGAAAAATAAAATTTCACTGTTAATTTTAATTCTTGAAATTCAATTTGCGAAAAGCAATTTTAGACATAAAATATTATAGTATTCTTAATATTAACAATAAACGACATTAATTTGACCTGTGTATCTGTAGTTGAGAAAAAATATATTTTATAGCGCGATTTTTATAGCGCACACTTGATACAATGGCAAATTCCTAGACAACTGCGCTGATAAAAGATAAAGCATTTAGCGACAAAACAACTGTACGTTTCTTTCAATGTACATTTATTAATCATTTTGACGCAATTGTCTCTAAGTTTTTATAATCAATATAAAAATTATTATAAAATATGCAAGTAATATTATGTTAAATACAAATTTCGTGCGTTTAATTTTTAATAAATAAGAAGGATAAATAAATTTTAGCTTTAAAATTATGAAAAAAGAAAAAGCTAAAAGTTTTGGAATCTCCCGTTTAAAATATTCATCCCATTGGACGGAATAAAAACAAGTGCAAATAAGGTAAGACAGGAACAGCGCACTTCGCAAAGTAAACGTCTGGAAAGAATTCCATTCTTTCGAACGTTCTTCAGACATTCCTTTCTACGTCTTTCTGTTATCTTTCGCGATGTTTGGGTTACGAGTTTTTTTAAAAATTTTCATAAATAGCACGACATAATTCGAATTATTGACACGTAATTATTTCACCGAAGGTTTAAACCTTCTATTTAAATATCAAAGCGGTGCAATAGCTTATCGATTTCTTTTTTATTTCTGTTCAAGGTGATAGCAATGTGTGTCGATATATTAATAAATAAAAGTCTAATTTAACATCGTATGATGCAATTCAATTGACCGTTAAACTGCCCTTGTTTCATTTCAAATGTCGCCGATAAAGAAGCACGATATCTTCAGTCGTCTCGCTACCAGAACAACTTCAAAGTCGCGAAAGCAAATGCGTAAATCCGCATGCATGATTCTACAAGGTTAATCTCGACATTGTTGCCGATTTGTGTACGCATGTTTCTCTAATATTAGAAAATATCCTTGTACATGTCATAAATATGATCTAATCTTTAATCTTGAGATCTGTATACAATTTCATTATTATCGCGACCGTGTACCAGAAGAAGTATGAGTAAAATTTTAAAATAAAATATCATTGTGATTATGATCAAAAATACACGTATGAAATTGTAAATTCTCAATTTAGTAAATATAATAATTTATTAAATATACATGAATAATAAGAATATTTTAACATAAAATGATACTTGAGAATACAGATATTTTTTGTGGAATTATATAAGATCCAGAATTTTAAAAAATGGCAAATTGTTATCTTAATAATGATTTTTTAAAATAGTGCATCGAGTTTTTGCGCAAACATTTCGCGCAAAATGTAACAAATTTTTTTTATAATTATTCTAAAGAAAAAAAAATTATCTAGCAGAGCGTGGTTTCGATCCACGGACCTCTGGGTTATGGGCCCAGCACGCTTCCACTGCGCCACTCTGCTTGTTGCATGAACCTCTCCGAAGAACAGACTAGTAGTGAAACACTCGTAATAACCTATTGGAAAATAGGAATAAAAAAATCATTTACTTTCAACACTTTAATTGTGAATATCGTTATTATATTAAATGCTGTAATCAATAAAAAAAAAAGAGTTATCTTTTCTCGATAAAATAATTAACGGGTAGCGGGCTAAAACCACCCTTGCTGTTATTCGCCCTTTGCAGGGCTGTATTCCACAAGCAGAGTGGCGCAGTGGAAGCGTGCTGGGCCCATAACCCAGAGGTCCGTGGATCGAAACCACGCTCTGCTAGATAATTTTTTTTTTCTTCAAGATAATTATAGAAAAATTTTCGTTACGTGTTAATACATAAAAAGAATTAAAGATCTGAGGAACTAATAAATAGTGTGAATAAACGCAGTGGCTAATGCAAGATTTAAGCTTAGGAAATGCGGAAGATGTACATCCCTTATCATGTATATAGAATTCTTCGAATTAGGCTTCCTTTTTACGATATTAAAGTACGTATCTGTTTCACGTCGCGTAATACTACAGCTGCCGCGACGTTAAAAATTCGAGATTAAAAGAGAGCGTGCGCGATGCGCCGTGTCCTAAAGTCCCGTAACCCCGTTAGCAATCGCATACACGCGTGTGCACGACATCAAAGTGCGAATGGCCGTGGATGCCATTCTTTCGTCATTGTCGCTCCGAGAAGGAATCGAGACGACGAGAGTTCAGGAGTTCACCGGAGTTCACAGACATAAATTCGGTGGACGTCGTGCCCGCCGCGGAGCGCCGATCGATGTCGCGCGTCCTTCCCTCTTCCCTTAACACCACCAATGTTGGTTAACTGTAAAACTTAATTTTAACTTTGAATATTTGCCTCTTCCCGGAGCTAGAATTAGTGGATAGTGGCGAGGAGCAAGTTACAATTAAAGTTAACCAACAGTTGATGAAACCGGCTGTTGGGGCGCTCACGTAACTGGCATTTTCTGCTTACTTCTATTACTACGTAAACGAATTTCTCGGCGGTACTTTCTCCCGTTAATTATCGATTAACCGGTTGCAATCTGGTTAAGTAATGGCAAATCAATTTGACTTGATACCGACTCGCTTGATATTTTCCCTGCACTTTATTCGCGCGTCCCGCGAGATCATCCGATTTTGCGGTAAACCTGATTGCGCGACGTTCCCCGATGGTATCGTTGCCCTTATATGCATATGTACGGGGCATTTTTTTCTTTTTTTGTATGCAAACGACATGGTGTTGTCGCGCGACAGCGCGATGTCGCATAAATCATACGTAAATAGAAATGAAAAGAGGCGAAATAGAGAGAAAGCGAATGGCCGGCGTCACGCGAGCGGACGCGTGCAATCATCGTCGTAACAATAGCGCCCGGCTTACAAGGCGCGTGAATTCATGGCACTCGTTTCGTCGCATCTAGTTCTCCAAGGCGGAATATCAACGCGATTGAATGTGTACGTTGCGACAGTGGCTCGTAAAGGTGCGCTTTACACGTGCGAAGCGAAACGGCGAACGAGCGGACGTATGTTCGCGCGTATTCGCGCGAGGAGGCTCGCGTCTTATTGCGAGGAACTACCTTCGTCAATAATCTATCCGCCCACGCGTTGTTCAAGGACCCGTCGATTATGTCTGATTCGAATATTGAATCCGAGAGGCATTCAAGTGTCGGAACACTCGAAGAATAACAATGATGAGAAACTAACTGAATAATACGTATCTGTCATCGTTATTTGTTATTGTTTCATTATTATTTGACGATAATTACGATTCAACGTTCCTACGTCGTCACGTCAGTTTCGTACGTCGTCGAATTGATACTTAAAATCTTCAGACTTTGGATTCCGCGATTTGCATTGAAAGTATCTATATAGCGGGCCGCTATAAAGTCGGCCGAAGCTTAAAGCGTGCATCGAGCACCCGAGAGATCGGCGCTGGGCGATCGGAGCCGCTTTGTGGGTACAAATAAACATCTCGAGCGATCCAGGTGCGCTTCCCTTTTAAGATCTGGGATCTGAGACTAGCTCCCAACATACACGCCAGCCACCGTGGCATGCGGTTGCCGGCTACGGTACCGCATCGTTAACACTAACCGTGAAGCCCGTGCCATACCTTTTACAAATTTTTAATCGCTCTCCGCGTGCACAATTATGTTCTTTAAAAACATCTGCTATTTTTTTTCTCAAATTCATTTCAGGAGAAATTGCATCAATTTGCAATTAAATATACGCACGTCAAAATATTGCATAAAATATATATAATAATGATATTGTAACAATTGATCCTATAAAATAGTATTTTAGATTTGGTGGAAGGATTAATAAATATATTGTTCGGTCATATTCCCGATTTGAAAATTATAAATTAGTGTTATATGAATTCTCTAATTTTTGTAATTTTCTTTTACTGCTATAACATCCAAAACATTTTCCAGAAACTAAAACATAGGTTCATTGCCATCAAGTCTGAAGATTTTAAGTATCAATTCGACGACGTACGAAACTGACATGACGATGTAGAAATGTTGAATCGTAATTATCGTTAAATAATAGGTTCACTTTTCTCATTGTGATATATAAATTAATATAATCACAATTATCAGAAATTTACGTTATAAAAAATATTCAGTAAGACTAAATTTTGACTATATCTTATACAATTTCAGTCTCATAAATTTGTATAGATCTGTAAAATATCTCTCTCTCTCTCTCTCTCAAATAAGCATTTTCCTTTACACCATTAATTATTAAAAATGTTATAAAGGTGTTCTATACGATTGAAATATTGCGACAACTAGCTTCTCGATACAATCTCAACCTCATGAAGAGATCTGCGAGGATCACCGCTGTAGACCGCCGCGAAATGCCGAATAGGCCGCATAAAGCGTAACAAAGTAAGGCGGCTGCGGCCGCGGCGGGCCGGTGACTCCCCCGATGCAGTTCCTGGTGATGTCTGACTAAGCGTTCTATTTCGACTCGCACTCGCGGAGGCCGCGTGACTAATCCACACCGCGCGCATACATCAACGCAGGTGGAACTCATCCGAGAATGTCGCGTTTCGAGATTTGGATTAGTAGGCGAGGGGAGCGCACGCTCCGCGGCCGTCATTACGGCATTGTGTGCCCGTAAACGCCCGTGCACGATTATCGTTACGTCCGCACAATACCGCTGGTTTTTGCGCAATTTCAACCACCAGCTGGGGATCCAACTCGCTGCGTGATCGATGCGCGCCGCGAGAGACACATAAAGATCGCACGGAGGACGGTGAAACGGCGCCGAGATACTTTTTTTCTTTTTCGAGGCACTTTCTTTCACCGTCGCGGATTACATCACGGGTTTTTTTAGTGAAAAGCGGTAAGGTCATCCGCTACCACCGTGACTGTTCGCTTCGTGAATAAGCAGATTCCGCGGCCGCTTGCCGAGAAGCGGAGAATGTGTTTACAGTATCGCTTTCGTCGCGACAAACGCGACAGGAATAGGAATAAGCGATCGCCACGGAAGTTGAGAGATCACTTTCGTTGACCTCTTCCCATCCGATTTCGCGAAACGCGCTTCCCGCGCGGCGTCGTCGCGTAAACCGCGAAATCGGTAGAAAGTTCCAGTTTCGAAAACGCGACGTACACACGAATGGCCGCGCGAATCGTTATGCGCGGCCCGTCATAGGACCGGCACTCGTTACAGGCCCTATTTTTTTCCCGAAATCAAAATGCATGGTGCGACGTGCGCAGGTGCTTGGAATGCCAAATATATTCGACACGTATCGAGCCGCGAACGAGACCTGCGACGACCCGGCGAGCGTAATTCAAATAAAGAGGAACGTAAAGACGAAAATGTGATTCGGAAGACTAAAATAAATTCTGTTCTTTTTTCGTCGTGATTTTAAATGTATAAAGTTGCATCAATATTTAATTATTCCATTTTGGCGAATGATAATTTAGATTAGATACTTGATCTCTTAATACAGCAACCATATCCTAATTTATCGAGTTAACAATAGATTTTTCAGATTTTTCCTCAATATTGTTATCATATTTTAACTCTTAAATTTAAAGAGAAATAATATAATCCAGCACATTTTATAATTTATTTATTAGCACACTAGTCATATAACAGAATATTTATTCTTGACTACATCAAGAAAATTTCTTCAATTGTAATAGATAAAATATTTCAGCAACTAAATTCTCTCAAGTTAAAGAAAGAATTATGCTTTAAAATAATAACGAAAAAATTCCGTTATCAGCGTACTTAGAAAATAATAAAGATATTATGCAACAAAACATATGAGACGACATAAAAATTTACTCGAGATCTGGCATTTAACGGTTTCTGTTCTCATCACTTTTGATATTAGAAAAGTTAAATTGCCGGCGCGGCGTTTGGATTCTCTCGCTCGAATACCCTTGTTTTGTATTTTCGAAAAACCGTGCAAGAGAGCCTAGCTCAATTACTCGACCGAATTCCTTCGATCCTCGCGTTTTCCGTTCGTCCGACGGCGGCGAAACGAGCCTCGCCCTCGGCGTTTCTCATTTCCAGTCCGACGAGGGAAGGGAGAGACGCACGTGTCGCGCGTCTAGGGAAGGACGAGAGCCCGGGATCTGAAACAAAGGATCCAGATGGTGAAGTGGAGAAGCGGGCGAGGAGAATGCGCGCGCGGGCGACCATCTTCCTGGTCGTAATTTAAAGCGCCAGCCACGCATATGCCCGGGACATGAGTAAGATTTTCGGCGTTGCCGATCGTGCGCCTCGCAAACACGACGTATCGCTCCGGAATTATTTATTTTTGGCCGTAGGAATGTTCCGCGGGAATCGCGGGAAAAGCCGACTGCACTCGACATAATAACGCGGAATCAGTATTTCGTGCATTCGACGGATTAATAACCCATTGACTGAATTTAACGATTAATGTCCATTTTTACCAATTTTTACGCGGATTAATCTCAGTTCAACTTACTTTTTATCCTCTGCCAACTCTTGGAGCTAGAAAGAGACACGAAGTAAGTTAAACCGAGATTAAAGTTAATCTAAATTGGTGGGAATGGATATAAGCGATATTATTTTATAAGACAATTTATTTTTATCAATAATATCGATCGAAAAGAGAAACGATGCCGCGCGTTTATTCCGCCTTAATCCACTTTAATCAATTCCAACGGCGCGAAGCCGTATCAGTAACGCGAAGTAAGGATGCGGCTGCCGTCTTTTTTTTTTTTCTTACGCAGCACTGTCACGGCGACGCATGATGGATACGCGTTTATCAGCCGATTCAGATCTTACACTGGGACTGCCGAGCGTAACACGAGATTATCCTCTCGTCCTCGCTCCGCGTCTCTTGTTCCGCCGCCGCGGTACGTGCATGCATAAACGAAGAAGGTATATCGAACCGTACATTTTCGCGCGCGGGGAGGGCTACCGTTGGATCCTCGACAAAGAAACCTCGGAGATGCCGCGGCGTCGGCGGCGGCGGCGATCGACGGCGCAGTTTCGCGCCGCGGGAACAACGTCGCCGGACGGGGGCCGTTCGGGTTCATTTAGCGAAGAGCCAGAAAGTGACGAATTGTTACGGAGTTAACGAGATAGGTCGAGGATGAGGAGGTATGTAACGGCCGTAAGAACGGGAAGCCCGCCGCCGCCGCCGTCGCCGCCGCGGGAAGCCGCCTTCTCCCCCTCTTCTTCCCCCCTCGCGGTTCGCCTTCTCGTTCGGCCTCGACCCGCACAAAAGTTCGTCGAGGTTGCCGCGTCCGAGGCGGCCCGACGTCGGGCCGAGGTGAGCCGAGCGCCGCGCGCTTACGCTCACCCGCCGGCCGTAGGCGCCGAGCGGCCGCCGAGTCCGCCCGAGCGGCGCCGGAGACGGCCGAAGTCCGCGGCTGCGCACCGACCGACCCGACCCGACTCAGTTCCTCACGGTAAACCGGCTCGGTCGGTTCTCCTCGGTCTCGTCTCTCCGCGTTTCTCTATCTCTCTTTCTCCCTCCTCGTCTCTCTCTTTCCCCTCTCGCTCACGCTCTTCCGCGCTCGCGCTCACGGAGAGCAGCAAGCGTTCTTGATCTCCCGTGCGCCTCGGATTCCGCGACTAAACGCAAACGCCCAGCGGCAGTGATACCCGGTTTCTCCCGGTGCGTCCCGGTCGTCGCCGCGTTCCTGCACCGGCCGGATTCAAGTGCGATCGATAAGTTGGTTTTGACAAGCGCACGGACCCGGTGGAAGTCAGCCCGTCCGCCCGCCCGCCATAGCTCGCCCGCGGCGAGGATCCGTCGGGCCGTCCGTCTGTGGATATTACTCGACTCGCGGGGAACCTCTACCAAGGTGAGTGGAACACCCTGTATTTTGTGGCGCGCACGATCTGCGAAAATCGCGAGACTCCGCGAGAGTTTAGAAAGGCGCACCGCCGCCGCCGCGCCGTGGCGACCGGGGCGCGAGCGAGCGTGTCTGCGTTCCGGGAAGAGATCTTAAACGCGGCGTCGAGAGATCGTACGCAATTCTCGTCTCAGCGGCTACCGTGCGGCGCCCTCCGCGCGTCGCCGTCTGACCCAAATCCGCTCTCAATTCCGACGTCGCGTCGCGTATCCCGGTTAGTACGATTGGTCCAACGAGAGAGCAGCGGCGTGACGCGGGGGTGTAATGCAATTATCGTGGCGCCTGGGGGTGTCTGACGCCGCGGGCGTTCGGCGACGGACGCGCGAACGGCCCGACGGATTTCCGGGCTCTTCAGCCTCGCTTTTCGGGGCTTTCCGTCGCAAGGACGTTTTTTCGGCGGACGTTTTTTAAACTGTTTAGACAAGAATGTGGATAAATTTTATGGCGGACTAATTGGACAAATGATCGTATCTCGTGTCTCGTGAGTAAACAAGACATTTTGTGTCTGTTTCTATCAATGCAGATTAATTTTATCTCGATTTTTTTTAACTTTATCTTTTTCTAGTTCTAAGAATTAGAAAATTAGAATTCTTAAAACTAGAGAAATGAAAAAAAATTAAAACCCAGATAGAATTAATGTACATTGATAGAAACAAACCGTAGTGGTATAGTTTTCTAAAAACTTTCGAAAGAAAAAAAAACAAGAGTGTCGATTCATTGAAATTACGATTAACGTAACGATTTGACGGGCTGTGAGAATGCCTTGCGCTCGTAAAAAAATTAGGAAGCCGGACGGTTTTTTCGGCCGCGAGATACAATGGAATCGCTCGCGGTTGCGACAGCTCGGGGCCCGATTGCACCAGCAGCCCAAGTTGGGCAAACTTGACTCACCGATTCGCAATCCTTTCGATTATTACCCGCATAGATGCGAAATTGCCGGCGAGGAGAGAAAGAGAGGAAGATTTCTCTCGCGGCCGAGATCCGCGTCGCTCTAAGCAACGTTGACGCGGACATTTAATCCGGCCGCACGTACGGGGGCGCGTTTTTGTTGACCGACTCGCCGTCGCGAGTCACTGGTCCGAGATGGTGCGCGCCGCACAAGATACCGGGCGCAGATGTTATTACGTAGCTAATAATTAACGATGCAGATTGGATGGTCGCCTCGCGCGCGCGCGCGCGCGGCTCTGGTTGCGTGCGGCGATGTCGCGCGAACGTGTTTCCATTAGCGCGACCGGCGCTCAAGTGTTTCGCGTGTTATTTTGGCGTGTTACATAATAGACTCCATTAAACCGGAGTTGATTTATAACGGCGCGGTTTGCGAAATAATTCCGCAAACCGCGGACACGCGAGAGAGCTCGCCGATATTCCACCGCGATGATACCTCGCGTCTCGCAAAGATACGCCACGCACGCGGCGTCCGTATATAGCACAATTAAAATAGTTGGGATGACGGCGCAGACGTTTTAGAGATTTTTCTTTTTACGTGGGCGTCCGATGTCCATTTTTACCGATGCAGATTAACTTTAATCTCAGGTTAACTTACTTTTTATCCTTTTTTAATTCTTGAAACTAGAAATGTTTATTTCTACCAATGTAGATTGACTTCAATCTTGGCTTAACTTATCTTGTATCTTCTTCCAATTCTTAGAATTAGAGAAGGATAAAAAGTAAATTAAATCGAGATTAAAGTTAATTTAAATTGATAGACATGAATATAAGAGTAACGAACAGCCGTCAAATGTCGTAAAAAATGTTTAAACAATTAAAAATTTGTTTAGACTTTATTGCTTGATCAAACTGCTAAAAACGCATTAATTCGACTCGATTAAAATTTAGCGTGGCATACGAATATGTATTATTCCGTAAATAACGAAATAACGTCGGATAACCAAACATTTTCCTTCTTTTTCTTCTTAATAATTACTCTCGTTTATGGACTTTGTGATTACGTGTTATCTTTGATCCGAGAGTTTTACATTTTAATCTAAATATTATTTATTATTTTCTTGCTGCAATGGTAGAAAAAATCGCCCGAGGGTACTTCGAGTTATTTAACGACCTGTCTATCTTGTTACGAGATAGATATCTTGGCGTGTCTGTCGTCAGGTTGATATTTATGTGGCGATGACCAATAATATCATGCGGTTATTCTCCGTAGTCTCATTGCGAAAAAATGTTATTGCGACATCTCACTTATGACACGTTAGGTGTCGTTGACTCGCTCGGTTTCCGCGGCTCCCTCAAAATTCTCCGTCGAAATGATTTTTGACCGCAGACTCCTCTTCGATAGTCCTGAAACTGCACGTTGCGGCGCGGAGTTTATCGATCAGCCGGTGAAAGTGACGCTCCGTGTAGTATTTGATACAAATTTAGAAAGCCGCGACGATGTGCCATTCGCGTCTCCATGCAAATGATACTTCCTCGCTGTTTCGCTTGAAAATTTAGGGCTTTATGAATATATTCCGGATATACGTGAAAGTCTCTCTCGCATATATCGCGGATTAGTAGACTGTAAAACGTCTCTAAAGTTCATGGCCAAAGGCTGTGTTCGCTTTCCTCGAGTTTCAACATCGAGTGTTTTACTATTCAATTAAACACTAGCATGTATAGCATGGTATTAGTAATTGCATTATGTAAATAATATATAATTTCTTATTCTACAAAACTTGCTCGGCTCGATTCGACGATAATCCCTTGCTGTCGCGTCGTCAAGAACGAAGAACCGCGCGGTTTTTTTTTTTTCTATCCAGCGCCGTAATCGACGCGATTTGCTCTACATGCGGAACACATGGTGGAGGAAACGCGTCGCTTCCCGTTCTTTATACCTCGGCACCGGAAATCCCCGACAATCGTAATGCGCGAGCAGGTAGAGACAGGAGAGGATGACCGCCGGTAGAAATCGATGATTCGCTTTAGCCGCTTATTTGTCCGCTTTTGATAGTCACGGAGGAAGTCGGTTGTCGCGCTTTCACGACCATTGTACTTTCGTCGGCATCGGTGATCCATCGAAGCGCCGTCGAACGTCTCCGTCCTCCAATATTATTCGAGTGGACCCGCACGGGGAAGGTCGATGCACGTGAATGACCGTGTGCCGATGCGTTCGCAAAATATAACATATCGAGAGGACGATTAATTAAACGCGCGCGGCAGTATGTATGAGATTGACTGACTGACTCGTCGGTTCCTGGACGGCAAAAGACGCTAATAGACTTAATGCACTTGCCCATTATTTCTTCTTGCCGCAATCTCGAGCCGTACATCCGCGTCGATACGGTCACATTGTAAACGAATCGGTCCTTGCGCCCGAGCAAAAATAACGATTCACTTTTTCATATCCTGTTATGCGGACACGAGCTCGACGTGTTAAAGAGCATCCTCTCCCGTGGACGAAAGTCCCCCTCTTCACGCGTTCTATAATACAAATCAACGAAAACTCGAAGCTGCTAATTACTTTGAGAAAAATATAATTACTTCTGGCTTTAACCACAATTTTATGATACTTCTAACGATAATTATGGTTAACACAGTGATGCATGTAATCAAGTTGATCGTATTTATTGTTAGAAATATTATAAAATTATGGTTGAGACTAAAAGTAACTATATTTTTCTCTCGGTAATCGGAGAAGACTGATGAAAGAGAGCCAGGCAGAGTCGGAAATCGAAATATCTAAATATAGATCACCCGAGCGTGGATTAATCGATCGACATCGACCGGAATATCAAATTATACGTCATCGTAATTACTCGCTCGCATTTGCATTCGCCATTTTCTCCCAGTTTAGAAAACCGGTTCATCGTCGCCCAAGTACGCGAGCTCGCGCGCTCGTCTACTTTCTTGTTATCGCCGATTTCAGCGGTTCTCGACGACAGCGAGCGATGGACATCGCGAGAGATGAAAAAGATGCGCATCACGACTAACTTTCTCTGCATCGGTGTGCCAAGTAGATTTCCATCCATCACACCTGCGTGCATTGTTTCGATTTTTGTACAGCGACGCGAATCGCGGGTCTTGCGATTACAACCGGAATTTCGTGATCCTCGGAATTCTTTTCTCAGAAACTCGTTTAATATCACGCGCAATACGTCAACGGGCGTGATTATTCACAAAGTCGTCTTATTTTTTTCGAGAAAGTACGGAAATGTGCGATTATACATAAAAGACATAAGCGCGATGCGCGTGCACACATTTCGTTCTTCTTTTTTATTGTAACAGGATGTCATTAGCGATGTTGCGACTTATCCAATTGACTTCTGTTAAAATTCAGTCGCTTGTTCTGCAAGGATTTTCGACAGCTTAATGGAACGAGCAAAACGAGCATAACGATATAACGAGCAAAAAATTGACTAGTGATGCACTGAAAAAAAATTCTGGTTAAAAACGGACGAATCAAAAAAGTTTTGTAGGATTGATTAAATATTCTTATTATAAGTTATAAAGTATTGAGTTCTGTTATAATAGTCATAATATTTGATCAATCCTACAAGATTTTCTGATTCGTCCATTTTTAACCAGAATTGTTTTTCAGCGTGAGATTGATCTCAAGTTTGATGAGATACAATTTAGATAATGAATTAATATATTAAACGTTGCTTTGTCTTTTCTTCTTTTTCAATTGTCGGGTAGGTATATCCGTTAGAGCGAGTAATATACGACTAATTCGCAGGCATAAATTATTTTAATGTCCTTATACTCTGTTTAACGGAAACTTGAATGAAAATTACGTCCGTTCTGGCAACGCGTGAT
The DNA here is from genome assembly GCA_011636635.1 of Tetramorium simillimum. NCBI lineage: Eukaryota > Metazoa > Arthropoda > Insecta > Hymenoptera > Formicidae > Tetramorium > Tetramorium simillimum. Next base: position 36,025 of record VBVQ01000480.1, on the reverse strand, counting down.
TTACAGAATTTCACTCTTTCTTGCCGTCAACGTATCATTACTCGACGAGTTTTCTTGTCACGCAACTCTAATCATCACAATGATAAATCGTGGATCGTGGCAGAACGAAAGAGTGAAATCTCGAGTTCTACGTCGCACGTCTGTCTTCGAGAATTTGTTCGTTTGTCTCTGTAAGAGGGGGTTTTTTTTTTTTGAAGGTTAATTTCAACAGGACAAGTATATCGCGATTAGGACACTTCACACGAAATCGTGTATGAAAGTGTTATTTTTGAGGTAACGCGTACGAACAATGGGTCGAGATAAACTTGAGAATTCTTACCCAAAGTAAACTTCTACGCGATGCGCGGCTTTGTGACGTTGCTTAAGAGCTTTCCCCTCGTTTTTGTGAAAATGACCCCCTTCTCACAGGTGATCTATTCACTCTCTTGCGAGAAAATTCTCAATGAGATAAAAGAAACGTTCACACGCGGTCTCTCTCCCTCCTCTCGTAGCATTTTTTTCTCTCTCTTTTTGACCTCTATAACATGGGATCTTGGTTTCCAAGTACATTTACGTCGAGAATTATTTCAGAATAGAATGGCTCTTGAGATTCAATGTTTTAATTCTAATAACTTTTTAATCTTATTATATACTTATATAATTACATTGTATTTGAATTGCAACGAAGAAATAAAAAGTCTATTTTCACTTTTCACTCATTCGCGTATCCATGACGTATAATTTTTCCGCATTGAACATGGAGAAACCTTCGCCTTCGGCACTTTGTTCCAACAGGAAAGATGATACGGGCGTGGGTGTAGACATGGCTAAATCCGTTGTTCGTATCGGCTGTATACCACTTTAATGCGCGTTGTTATATACGTAGATAAAAGAAGCAGGGACAGGCAGACATTTAGAAATTACATTCGTGCGATGAATACATCCTATTCATATATGGCTTCTCAATCTATTGTCACGCGAAGCTTAGTAGAATCCATATTACAAAATTACATTACTTGATTATAAAATATATTTAAGGAAACCGATATAAAAGAATGTAACTTTAAATTTTTTCGAAATTACGTCACATTTTTGTATTATCTTTCAACATGAGAGAATCATGTTGTGTCACGCTATTCTTGTAACAAAGACAATGGTCTATAGATAGTAGAATATTTTATGTCCATTTCTACCAATGTAGGTTAATTTTAATCTCGGTTTAACTTTTTATCTTTATTTTTAAAAGAAAGATAAAAAAATAAGTTAAATCGAGATTAAAGTTTATACATTGGCAGATGTGAACATTAGTCATCTTTCGGGCTCATGTATGTATATACTGAAAAAAAAGATTGCTTATAATAATCCAATCTTGATAACAAAAGTTATCAACAACCTTGGTGAAATAGTTTCAACCAAACATATAGGTCATTATGACAAAATAATGTTATAAAATAAAATATTCAAAATATCAAATATTTTGCTATTTTTATTATATTTAGTAATATTAACTAAATATTTCGAAAATTGCATTACTAAATACATGTTATAAGTTTGCCTAAAATTTTTTTTCAGTGTACATATAGAAATTAACAGATACGTACAGAAATTGCATTTTTAAGATAAAGAGAATAATTTGTTTCGCTCTAACATGAAAATAATCGCATATACAACTGTCTTCGACAATTGTGACAAAATGTGTCGCATGGCATATTGTCACAAGATTAAACAAGCGATTATCGCGGCGCTATTGGTTGGCTGGCTCGAATGCACGCGCGCGCGCAAGTGATAGTTATTAGTTCGTTTAGTATCTACGTCCCGGCCGCATACGATGTTGATAAAAGCGTGTCGAGTAGGTGCGACACCTGTTACGCGTAGATATGATAATTATAGTCATCGGCCTGTCGTCTGTTATTCGCATGTAGGAATCCGGGTACTTCGAGAATGTAGCGAGAGAGCCGCCGAACGACAGCTGCGAGTGTCTCTCGTTTTATTGACCGCGAGAATCTCCTAAAGCAACATCCACACTACTTACCGCTCGGTGTTGCATTTTTGATAATTAACTCTCAAACGGCCAGGGGAGAAGTCCCTCGATTTGAATTAATATCAATCATAATTATCTCCTGACTGTTTCCTAGAGTTTATCTCTAGAAGGTAGCCAACGATATTTACGACAGCGGAAGAGTTTTCTGGCTTCAGAAAAATGATCTTGTACGTGAAGAAGAGGGATTGCTCGACAGTGGCGGAAATAATTAGCTCTTCTTACAGTTTTTCGTGACTAATATTATTTGTAAATTTGCAAAAATGGTATACTATTAATATAACAGAACAGCATCGTCTCCCAGCTATTTATACAGCGCATGCTGCGTGTGAATTGTGCCTTGTCAGTTTAGAATAGCGGTTCTCAAACTGGTTCGTACAGTCATGAGACTTTACCAGTGTCGGAACAAAAAGAAACGCGTTGCTGACCGGAATAAATCATGGCAGAAATGAAGGCTTACTCTCCAAACCGCGTACAGCTGTCAGGAAAAACACATGCAGCCGTGCCGGCGTGTACGTGCACACAATTTATGCGTGGGGCTGCCGCGAGATCTTGTCCGCGCGTGAAAAGAGCCCCGCGATTAGCGAACGTCTAAGGATCGTTGCTTTGAAAAGGAGATAGCGAGGTGAAACGGTGAAATATCCCGGCGGCGGGAATATCGTACAGGATCTCTCCACTGTCGTACGCTTTTAATAAATTTACGAGTCCCGTTTGGAAAAATTAATCGCGGGGAAGGAGCACTTCGGGGACGGAGATAACTTTTCAATGGAATGCTGGCGCGGGCTGCTCGTCCCCGATAATACGTTCGCAATCACGCGACATACGCTCGCCTCGCGAAGACAGAGAGAGAGAGAGACCTCTTCTATTTTGCCCCTCCGCCACTAAGTATCTCCGTGCATAAATCAAACCGCGCGGCCGCGTATCGCCCGGCGTGGCACGGCTAGATTGAACCACATTCCGGCGTGCGTCGGATGCACGCTTAGGTGGACCCCGATGTAACCTTTGTCTCGGGGAGGGGAAAAAAAAAAGGTAAATACCGCGAGATACCGCCGGCGCGCGAGAAGTGACGCGGGAGAGGGCGACGGAATACTTGGACGGCTAGGCCGTAATTTAAATTTAATCTACCGGCGATTAAAGTCTCATTAGGCGATCGGATCAACGATTGGGTACTCGCCAACTGCTCGCTCGATTTAAACGCGTAATGCTTCGCCACCGTGCAATCTACGGATCGCGTTTCTACTGTGCCGGAGAGGAGCGAACAGTCGATTCTTATTAAAATACCGAGATACCGGCGGATCCTTTTGCAGACTCTACTTCGTTAGACCCGGGTCCGCGTACTGTCTCCGTAGAAAAGATTCTTTTAATGTAACATTTTACATAGTCGAAAAATAAACGTGGACAATATAAGTCATATTTACATATATATTTTGTTATTAATAATTGCTCTTAACGTTTTAAAAGTTTTAAATAAAATTTGTGAGAACATTTACGAGACAATAATGCAGATGTAAGACTCTTACGCATTGTTATTTTAGCAAAAATATTATTTATCCGAGTCTTCCTCTGAGATATTTTCAGCAGTGGCATCCTTTTCATGAGGCGTTCATTAGATCTCGCGGTTAACAATAGAACGTAAGCCGTTAAACATTGTGTTGCTTGGATCCGTACGTAAGAGTTTCGCAGTACTCTTGAATCTTTAGAAGTTAAGCAGGGTCGCACAATACAATCCACGGAAGATTAAATCTTTTGGCAGCTGACAGTCGGCTTTGTGCTTATTTCCGACCGACCTGCTTTAGCTCGTCGAACGCGTCGCCGTCTCTCTCGTCGCTCGTGGTCTCGCGAGGCGTATTTTCGCTCGTTCGAGGCCCTGAGAGGTGTTCGAGTCTATGAGACAGAGCCCTTTCTGCTCATTCAAAACATGTTTTTGCGAGAATAGCGTAGCAGCGAAACGCGTACGAGTAGTGTGTGTCGGAACGATGTAGAGAGAAAAACCGCAAATTTTCTTACTGTGTCATCACTGTGCTGTCAACATTACACGCATCTCTTTTTCTTGGAAGTAAAGTTAGATTTATCTTACATTTTATTGTACTTACTTAAAAATAACACGTGCCGCATATAAATTAGATACCATTTATGACAGAGTTTCAAGTACTGACAAGTCGCTCCAATTTTGATGAAATAATACTAATTATTTCATAGCACTGTCTATTGTAAATTAATAATTTAAATATTCTTTTTCAAGACAGAAACAAAAATTATATATATTCAAAAAACGTATAACTATCGTAATAATAATTGGACTAATGTTAAGAAGAAAACTTTCGCTCTATTTTTTTTGAAAGCTGTATGCTTTCTAAGCTTGGTTTTCTTGCTTCTCTCTCTTTCTCCTCGAAGCGTAATTACGTACTTCTTTCGTTTTAAGTACAGCAAAATGCTGTAAGCAAGGTGCGGTAAGCAGAACCGATCTTTTTACAAGTTGCGATAAGTGTGTGCCAAATCTGAATAACGTAGCCTCGTGCTCGGCCCGGATCGCCGAGCGCCGATATTACAAGGGAGAAGACGGCAGTGGTGGAGCGGCCACAAAAATGCCCGTTTAAAATTAATACTATCCGCAGACCGATAAATCCTCCCGATGCTTCGCGGAAACGCACGGAAAACGTTGAAAATGAGCCAGTAACCGAGCAAACGAGGACAGCTGGAACGAGCGATGCGGAACACGATGCACCTATCGCGTAAGCGTAGTCCTCGCGCGTAACAATTATCGGCGATAGCCGTTCGTAAACTCGCGAACTCGGTTACGCTCGCGGCTAAAGACGGCAAAGGCGTGCTCTCGACTTACTCCGCCGACTCCGCTTTCTTCCGTTTCGATGTTCTCATTAACTTAATGGGCGTACAGCAGGAATACCCATTACACTTCTAAACCGCAGAATTAGATCCGCGACTTTATGGGTGGTGTCCACGATTTTTATGCCTCGCGATATATCTTGCCTTTCGACGCGACGCGTACCGGACTCCGCACACACCGACGGCGCGCTGCGTTTCAACATTTTTTTTTTTTCTTATTTTTCCCCTCGAGAGAGAGATATATACACGTTCCATGAAAGTTTATATTTCCTTGAAATTCTCCGCGCGTCTCGAATTCGTGCCGTTTCTGTTTTCTTGCGCCCTCTTCCGCGACAGAATTGTGCTAATGCCGACTGGATACTTGTTTCATTTTGCTAACGTGATCCAATTCAAGTGTGCCCGTAACGCCGCGCCGGCCGCCGGTTCTTTGCGGCTCGGCGCATCCGTCCTCCGCGGCGCGGTCTGTCATTGGCGCGTACCGCGAGAGGATGTCGTTGACCCCATCCTTAGGATCCTTAAGACGCAAAAACGCACACGCGAGATACCGTTGGCACGAGTCACCGACATAGATGCACCTGTTCCGCGCCGCCGCTAGTGACGATGCAACGCAAGCGGCGGCGAGCGCGCGCGCTCGTTTCTTCTTCGCCTGTGCGTTCCGCGCGAGAGGACTCCGCGCGCGGAGATCGCCGATATCATGACGATGCCGTTTTAGTCCATCACTCTTCGGGCTCGGTGTGAATTACGTGGCCGGCGACGCCGCATCGTTGTGCACGTGAGAGAAAAAGAGACAGCCGCGATTAAAAAGAAGAGCCTCCTACGCGATTTCTTGTCTCAATTTTAACAAGTGCTTACTTATGTCGTAATAGACATAATAGTCATGTTCTGTATTAAATTGTGATATCTTAAAGTTCAAACGTACACACAGAAAAATATTCATTCTACAGACGAGAAAAGCAATTATTTATTTTATTTTGTTTAAGTATATAATAGTTTTCTCCTGCTAAGAATACTTTCTTAATAATATAGCTTAGATATACATACTCGTTACAAGTCCAGAACATGTTTTAAGTCAATGTGACTTTATGATAGATTTGCGGATATGTAAACTTACTAAATACTTGGAACAAGTATATTTTAATCGTAGGTAGTATAGATTTTTCTGTGTGTATGAAAACGCGCTCAAAAGTTGTGCATTACCAATAAAAATATATTTGTTGATGAGTTTAAAACTTAGTTATTACGCAGAAAAAAAACAAAAAAAATTTCTAATTAAATTTCGAGAATGTCTTTGCGCGCTTATAAATTGCGAGTTGCAGGCCAAAGTTATTGACATTTTCGATATTTTGAATTTTAAAGTAGGGCAAGAAATTTAAAAAAACTTATGAAGTCAATTTGTTAAAAAAGTAACCGTCCACGAATATAAAATAAAATCGATCTTTAGATTTTAGCGGACGAACGAGTGACGAAAAGACCCCCATCGCGTCATGTCTCGTCGCGGCGGCGGTGCGGCATTCCAACGCGTCCTTCACCTCGGAGGGAGAGGTGTACTCGCGTTTTATTTTCATGCTTTCGGTTGGCGTTCGTGCAATTGCATAACGGTCACGCACATACACGCACAGTTGCTCGTACGCACGAACGCCGACACGCACGGCGAGAAAGAGAGAGAAAGAGGGAGGGAGAGAGAGAGAGACCGAGGGTCCGCGTGCGGGATCGCTGACTTTTTGCGTTGCACGCCGCACGTGAATGTGTGTTACTCCGGTTGCGCCGCGTAAAAATGCGCTCGCGCTCGCGCGCGCGCGACACAAAATTGCAACGGTAGCCGCAACATAGTAGCCGGTAATTCGCTAAAATATGTACCGCCGTTTCAGATAGGCGAGGGCATTTAGCATCAGCGCGGCACGCCGGTCGCTTATTCATACGATTTTACAGCTTTCGGCGCCCGCCGGCGCCGCGCATTCACGCGGCCGCGCGCGGGTAACGGTACCTCGTAAAATTATTTTGCAAAGCCAGGTAGCACACGGGGATAGTCGCGGACTTAATCTTAATCCGCGGATCTTATGGTATAATATAGGGCAGAACATATGTTGGAGATCGCGCGATGAAGCATTTCGTTTAAAACCACTTGCTCGCCTCCGCGCGCGTGTTGCTCCGGCACACTTTTCGTTCCAAAATTAGCACGCCCGAGCTATACGCGTAGCGTATCGATATTTTTATTCTCGTAAATTTGACGATTCGAATAGGATAACGAGCTAATTATGTAATATGTTTATAACAACTTAATAATATAGAGTAATATAATGGCGCACGTTATATATGGACGCATGTTAACGCGTATTATTAGAAATAAGAACAAGATGCAAATCCGTCATCAACGTTAATTAGCACGTTTTACCGCGGCTCTATTCCGAAAGCGTACCTCAAAACACGGAAGTGTTTACGGGCAGACTTGTCGCGATTACGGCTCGTTTCTTCTGGCGAGTGATGGCAAACGACAGAGCAATTATTCGTACACTCCCTGGTCGATCCGCGAACGAAGGTTCCCATGCGCGTAATACGTACGCTCGTTACGAGGCACATTTCCGCTCGAGCGTTAAGTAAGAAAACGCCCGGTAGACTCGCTCGCGCGTAAACAGCTGTCGCTCGGAATTGTACGCGCTTCGTGTTCGGAAGACGCGCGGTACTTCCCAAGTGGATGTGGCCGGTCGATTAACGGATTAATCGCTCGTCTCCGCGCTTTCATCGGCAGCTGACGTGCGCGCCCGATAAATACGACGACCCGTTAAGAACGCTAACGGGAACGTCGATATTCGCGACGACTGACGGATCGCGATTTCGCATTGCGATTGACAGTCCTCCCCTCCCCTCTCTTCCCCACCCTTAGGAATTTCGCATGTAGGGGCATTCATTGTTTCGCCGAGTGCTGATTCTCTTGAATTTTCTGTTGTGTCATAGTCTCTCGGTGGATGTGACGAAAAACGGAGCGGAAATGAATGAGAACTTGTCCTAAATCTGATATCTTTATTTCTTACAAATTATACATTTTAGTTATACATTTACATATTAGGAAATAAGATACGCTGTTTTTTATTATTTAAATTATAGGGCGTATTATATTAGAAAATAATATATTTTATCGCCATTTTCTTATTACGCTATGTTGGGTTTTTGTGCTGTAGTTGTTTACCGAGATATATTGAACTGTGAGAACTTTGGCATATTGCAGCAACAAAAATACCAATACCCATTCAAGTTCTGCACGATGATAATTTATGAATTGTTAATTTATTAAATTTTACAATTTTGAAACGAAATTACGTGGAATAGCCGACGCTGATAAATGTATGAAATTTGTTTTAAATTGACACGAATATTATTAATCCTTTATTATTAGAGTTGTTAGGCAAGAATATAGAGAGTCGAATTTCAACTTTCCAAAGCTTGAAACATGCACATTTTTATTTCTCGTCGCGGTATACTTGAAATTCATCAAATGGCATGGGTCAACCGAACGATTGAAGTTTATATTGGTGCAACGTTACTGTCGCGGTTACGCAATAGCGAGCTAGATCCTTCGGAGATGATAAGCGTGTTACATAAGATTTCTAGTTCGATTGTAACGACATGATTTTTACAGTAATTTGCGTCTGGATTTCCATCGGCGTGGAACTCGAAATTTTCGTAATTCGCTGGAGAAATCGCGTTAAATTTCTTCAATCCGGTTAAATTCCCCCTATATGCCGTTTATTTTATGCGCAATGAAAATACGTGAAAATATGCTTTCTTATCTTACACGAAGGAAAGGACGTGGCACACGGCGGAGCACGGTGCAACCGCGAGCTCCGCTTTTTCTCGTCGAGTCGACGCGGCGTAACGGAAAGTTGGTAACAGTCAGTAGTAATAAAGGAATAACGGAGCATTTCCGCAGTTTAAAACGCGCACGACTCGACGATTCTTCTTAGTATCAGCCTCGATCGAGTTCGGGCTCGAGTGTAGTGTGCCTCTCCTAGGTGCATCATTGTTGGCTTGGAAATTGCATCTAAAAATGCACGCGCGTAATTTCGTTTTGTTCGCAATTCATTCGGTTGTAACGGATCCGGCGAGCACGTATTACGCTCGCGATACTGTATTAATGAAAAGCGCCGAATAGATTAAAAATACGCTTCATTCACGCTTATTACGTATAATTACGACACCGAGAATCATGCAATAGTAATTATTACAATATTATTCATTTTTAATACGCCAGTGTTGAGCAATTCTCACACACGCTATAGTAACGCATTATTGTATATCATTAATATATAATAATAATAATATCCGTCTCAATTTTAAGTGACTTTTTTACATATTTTGTGTAACTAACGTTCTACTTATTCCGTAACATAATTTCGTTTCAAAATTATGAAATTAAAAAATTTAGCGAATAATAGATGCGTTACTTAAAGCGTAATACGTTCATTAATGAATGGCCATTAATTTTTATTATCTCATACGTTGAAATTCTCTCACGGCGATTTAAGACGTCGACAACTAAATTAATCGTCATCCATAAACCCTACGCAACTTAACGTAGTGAGAGAATGCCGATGAAACGCTCCGTGCTTCCTCTCCCACGCCACACCCGCCTCTTCAACGCTTACTCGACGCACTTAAGACGCAGCCGGCTTAATTCGAACGTCCGTGTTTTACGAGGATGCGTAAACCCCGAACGATGCGAGAAATCACAATCCCGTCAGGAATAACAGAATAAACTCGGTGCCGTATTTTCGCGAGGCGTGGAGAGACGGAGAGAAACGAGCGAGACGATGACGAACGATCGGTGCAAAAACGACGATGACGAGGAGAACGCGAGCGTGGCTTACGTAAAGCAGGCACCTGCCTCATTGTGAGGCGGTTTAGCGCAGTCGGCCATTCTCCTCTCGTACCCACGAGAGAGAGAAAGAGAGAACCTCCTTTACTTACCTTCCTTCGCTCGTCTGCCCCCGCCGCCGTCGGTTCCCCTTATTCCTCAATATCTCGTTCCAGATATTCGATACTTCTCCATCTTCCGCGGCCAATACCGTGGCGAAATATCGCGCGATTGCAACGCCAATCGAGCGATGCATATTATGTTTATGCAGGAACGGGACGACTGTTCGATTCGGCCAGGCAGTCTCGCTGAAGAGTAGAAAGCGGCGCGCGTTCCTCGAACCTTCGTCCCTTCAAGGACGCGGAGGATCGCCCGCCGCACCTCCTCGGCATTATTATTATTCAACAGAAAGCCGGCCGGAAAGGGTCCTTGACAATGGTAGGCCAAGCCTGAAAGGGCGAGGGATTGGTCTCGCCTCGACCTTAGGGTCGGACCTGCCAACGTCCCTTAGGGCTAGCTCTGGTTAAGCAAATTCTCTCCTCTGTATGTATCATCGCAGGTAAAATTATTATCGAGAGAAACGGCCAATCACACTAAACCGGATTATTTAATCTGGATTATTAATGCAACTCGGCATTAGCATTCTGTGTAGAATGTAATTCTGCGCTGAATGTGTTCGTGATTGTACACACAGATACTGCGTAATTTTTTGATTCTCTAATTACATTTAAATCTGTTTTAACTTTCTAAGATTGCAATAATTTTATAATTTTGAGATGCAAGTGTAAATTATCTTTAAATTGATATAAAGTATAGAAATTAATTTTAACGTATTAAAGACATATAGAATAATATTGTTCATTCATTTTTACGATACCCTGATCTTTGCTATTATTTTTTTAAATATATTATATATAATGAAAAATGTATATTTTATAAAAAATACTAATACATTAAAAACTAAATTAAAATTTCTTAATTTGCAAATGAAAGTGCAAGAGAAAGGTGCTATGTATGTAATATATATGAATAATTACACGTAATTAAACATAATAACAGAAAGCGACGTTTTGATCCCAGCAAATGCACAAGTTGTTACAATTGCTAGTAAAACAGTAATTTTCGATATTGCGACGTTTAAAGAATGTCGATATATCGCAATCATAAATATTCATTACGCGATGTGTAACATCGAAATATAAAAAGACCCGTAGATTCAGATCGGCAACGGCAAGAGGAAGAGTTTCGACAGTCGCATTAAAGGCGCTGCACAAAATTTCTCTCGCGATCGTTAAGGCCGCGCAACGTCTCGGTATTGCGGCGCGCGTATGTGAATCTTAATCGAGCGAGATCGCTGTCTGAAGGCGGATAATGATATACGCGTTACTGCCTCGACGGTACGCAATTTCCCGCGTTTGAACAAGCTTTATTACCCGACCGTCGCTCATTCGCGTCTATAGGATCACTCGGCCATCGCTTCTTTCTCTCCGTCTCTGTCTCTCGCTCTTTGATCAAACGAAGGGGGGAAGCGGCCCGCGCGACGTGACGAGTGCCGCGCGAAGGACGAATACCGTGGGGCATCTTTTTCACCGTGCGCATCGTTCCGCGACCGCGTCCTACCGATTGTGTTCGATTCGCGACGGCGTTAATCGAGGGAATCGGCCGAGGCACGCCGCAATCGCCGCAGCTCGTTGGCGGCAGCAGCGGTGTATACGCGACGGCGGGCGCGGGCATCTAGGAAAAACTTTCCCGAAGGCCCAATTCCCACGATCCGCGTCGGGGCCTTTTACGCTTACGCCTTCGGCGGCGGCTGCACGACGTATAGATCGGCCGTGCCGCCGCCGCCGACGCCGCTGCAGCTACCTACGTGCATCCCGTGCACAATGCGCGCAAGGTGCACGTACGGGCGCGCTCGCTCGCGCGCGCGCGCGCGCGTATACATTCGCTTCTTTGGAAAGCGACGGGAAAAAGCGAGCCCCAGGTCGCCGCTTCATGGTGACGTACGGTCGATGCGTCGTGACGAGAGTGAGAGGTCGTGAGAGTCGAAGCTACGAGGTGCATGCTGAACGTGTCAGAAATGGAAATCTGAACCCTGCGACTCTGAGGAAATTGAAAATTTGATACCATCGGCTGTCTTCATCGATGCCAATTAACTGTCGAACGATGATTTGACTGTTCCTGTACTCCCTTGCTGATTTTACCTTGGAAAAATAATTATTCCCGTAAACACTGATTGTTATTTTATAAATATTGCATTCCTCTGAAGGAATGTCTGTGCATAAATTATTTGTGCGTTTACATAAACACTTTCGTGTCCATGAGACCTGTTTACATTAATGCAATCTTGATTCGCCTTTGTTTTCAAAGGTATTTCTGTAGATTTGATTTCGCGGTGAGAAATTTCAGAATATAATACTGTGAAACGTAGATGAAGTCATCGTGGTACAATTTTGAAAGAGAGGCCAATCGCCTCATTAGTAGTTTCGAGTGGTACGTGTAACCACGTGGAATATCGCCAAAAGCGGCCGCGTGACGCGATCTACCTGGTATCCCTGATCTATATTTGTAATGGAGAGAACGACCGATGGGATATGCGATCAATCGTATTCGCTGCCAAGTGCTGTCTTCGATTCTTCCTGCTTTAAATGACCCCGACTAAGTGCCAGCGCGAAACTAACTCTTCAAGTGTTACTATTAATTCCGCTATTAGAAAAAGTAATGGTAAACTTATTGATAATAAATTTACAAACTCAATAAAACCATTCTTCCACATATGGAAGATTGAATAATTAGAACTATCACATAATTATATAATTAATATTTCTATAATGTCAGCGCTACTAGTTTATATTGCAATAAAATTCTTATTAGTCATGGAACTAATTTGCCCGATATAAAATATTAATTGATTTGCTGATTTAATAATTCTTATTAGAAATCATTGCATTTTTACTAAAGCCAATAGTATCGCCGGCGCCTGGAACGCATCGTAAACCGACGGGATTTTCAGAAACGCGATCGAACTGCGTCGAACTTCCCTTGCCTTTCCCTCCCCAAGGACGATCCTTTTCATTCTCGACGCGAGCATTATGTCGTACGTATGTACATACAGGTGCCCGTAGAACGCGCGCGATCATTTTGCACACGCATAAATCATTCGGGATTTAATGCGACGGCATAACGAGTTCTCGCTTCGGTTGCGACGATCGTCGTCGCCGTCGTCTAAGGTGAAGGCTGGTGAAAAAGAGCGGGCACCTTTCTCTCCTTCTTGAGACGGTAGACACACGCGGCCCCGCGACGCCAGATAGAAGGGACTCGCGCCGAGAGAATTAATCTCGTTCCGCATAAGTGTATAAGCCCGGGGATAATGGAATATACCGTGTGCTCAGGCTTCGTCTATCTTCACTGTCCGCCCTCTTCTCCGTACGCTGCCATTGTATACGCAAACGCGTGCATTATGCACACCGTGCGGGGAAACGCGCGCGCCGAACGGAGATCGGGAGTGCCACGCGCGTGCACCATTATCATTACAACTCCGCGGGTCCCCCGCGCGATTATTGCGCTTGCTGCTGCGCTCGAGCAGTAGCAAGGACGGCCGCATTTGGATTGTAATTCGCCTTTGTTACACGTAACTCGAAACTCGGCGCGTCCGCTCGATAATCATTTCTCATTGTCTACTTCTGTTGTCATGCAATTTCGTCTTTTCCACGATTGCAGTTCTATTAGCATCTACAATCGGAGGGAATCACGCGTTGCATACGAAGATGAATACCCAGTCACATAAGAGATGGAACTGCTTCTTATTATTTTCTTCATTTATTATGATGTTTTTTATTTGTACTTTATTCTCTTTTCTTTTTTTTTATTTCAATCGTGACTTGTTTTCTAAAATTGCGAGATGTGCACATAAAAATTGGCAATCGACTTGCGTTTATTTTATATTGCAACCTTTTGACAAAATTGAAGGCAACGTTCGCGAGCGCGATAGACCGTTTCGATTTACTTCCTGCCGCGGCGCGTAATAGAATCGGCACTTGGAGTAATACCGGTATCCTTGCTCTCCGGGTGCAAGAGAGATAAGTACGGCCAATCTGCCGTATTTTACATAACGCGGTTATCTATCGGGGACGCATCGGGGGACTTGGTCGCGCGTTAAATCACTCTCCTAAATAGCGAATTAACATACATACCGATCGATATCGGCGCACGCCTTGTGTTCCGCCACTCCGGTTCTGCCCCACATTAGCACGGGAATATATGATAATGATAATAATGCGCATAAAAATCGTCTATTGTCCACGCGTCGTTTAACATCGAGCAGATCGGGTCTTAGATCTCCTGTCGTTCGTGTCTCGCGGACTTCCGACATTGACGAGGACGACGACGGCGGCGGCGGCGGGATCTACCGTCTCTTTTGATATCGCGCTCAAAGCGTACAGGACAAACAGAAATATTTCACAAATGTGGTCTAAGGAATGTCGTGTCTTAACTCATGTAGAATGGTATTATATCTCACGGAGAGAATCTTAACGTCAGTAAATCTTGACACGTATCGAATGGCGGCGAGGCTCAGGGACTTAGCAGGCGAGAGATCCGCGAGCGTTTTCCCAGTGGAATGCGTTGCGGGCGTCGACAGCTGTTACATCAGCAATAGGCCAAGTAACCCCCGTAGAATCCGAGGTAACAGGCGGCGGGCCGCGGCGGCGGTAAGAGCCCAGGCCTCTATTCTGCGGGTGAACCGTGTGTGTTGGATACATCGCGCCGGGTTGTATAACGCGAGGTAAATGCGCGCTTTACCTGCAGCCAGAAAGCGCTTACGTTACGTTACGGCCACGATGCCACGCCTCGAGAAACGTTTCCTCGTTCCACGGAAGGAGATTACCCGCGTCGGATTCGCACGGCGCGGCGCGGCGGCACGACGTACGTATATACGTACGTATATCTGCCCGTTTTCGCGCGATCGATTACGACACGCCAGAACTATAATGTAATCCCGTGTTTGATTCAGCACCGTTATTATATCAATGCGTAAAGTGGGCATATCCTACGATATTTCTATTTCCACGCGCTTTACCGTCTGCGCCTTGCAGCTTTTCCCCGCCTCCGAATAATTCTCAGATGAGGTTACCTTAACACGGGGTATAGGGATTAAATTTTTTTTAAATTATTTTTAGCTTGAATCTGACTATATTCTGGGATTAACATATATCTAATTTTTTACTTCTCTTTATGTTTAAAAGAAGTAAAACTTGGAAAATGCACTGATGTTTCTTGCTGAAGATATTTTTCATCAGAAATTTTATTAGTTCTTCCACAAAAGAACTTTTTTTTTTATATTGTTTTTGTATCAGCTTTTTTACTAAATCAAACGCATACAAGATCTTTCAGAAAATTATCTATATAATATAAATATTTTTATCACAACATTAGACATAGAATATAATGGAAAAAATGAAAGGTGAGAGTCTCATCGTTGCAAATACTTAAATGATAATGTAATTCATAAATAAATTGAATTCTTTGCCATCATATCGTATTACTTTCAAGAAAAACAATACGATGACAATTTGATATGTGAATCACATCAGGCCGCGGATTAGGTTCTCACAAAGGCGAAAGTAATTAATTCGATCGCGAGAAAAAGAGAGAGGGAGAGTAGCGTTAACTTTCGCTTATTATAAAATAAGATCAGCGATCTAATCGGTGTGACACCGCGTTAGTCGTCACCACGCCACGGTAATTTACCTAATTAACCCCACGAGCTTCAGGGCGCGCCGGATGACGATCTTTAAATCCGCGGACGATTCGCCGAGTCGGGACTGTTAAGCCTCAATTAAGGCGACGACATGAGCACGTTCCAGGGACTGTTAGGTTTCCTCTACTTTCCTCAGATAAGGAAGTTTGCTATCAACAAATCCTTCCACTGTACGACCCAATCTTTGCGCGAGTGAGGAGTAAATTAACGAGACGTAATTAATGAAAATCACGCCTATTTACTGTCTTACGGTAGGCGGCTTATTCTCACTTCCGTTCGTTAGAATAATTGTTTTAGAGAGCTACGGTGTTCACATCTTATTGTTAGATATCTCTTGCGTCTTTCAGATTTTATCTGCGTTGTATCAAAACAAGTTCAAACAATATTATAATAATCAATAATTGAAATTGTTAAATGCCTCATGCGATATGTTTCAATAACAGGATTATAATTTTCGTATTTCTAGTGATTTTATGTAGGCTATTGAATAAACTGTCGTTATTTTTTCAATGATTATAACTTCCATTATTGAAGAATATATCGTGATTGTTTCGATGGACTTTAATGTAAGATTACGCAGAAAATTAAGAAAAAGACTAAAAATGAAATTGACTTTAAAGTAAATATGTTAAAGGGAAAGGGGCTTTTATTTGTATTTGTGCCATAAGAATATTACGTGAATAAAATACGCATCCACGTATATGTGCAAACAATCTGTCCGGTATAATGTTTCCGTTCATGGATATTCTCGTACGCATATAATATTCCGTACTCGATTTTTTTCGTCACCCGAGAATCGTGAAACAAGATCCCGGACATCCCCCGCAAGACGAGTTTTAATGTAGATTTCCGTCTTTGCGTAGTAATTAAATCTGCACGGCTCTCAAACAAAACTGTTCGTAACTGTTATCCTTCCACTCTTCTTCTCTTCCTTTTTTAGAAATCTGTTTACACCTCTATGTCGGTTGTATAAATAATAATTATTGATGTGATTGAAAAAAAGGGTTTCCCATTAAAATGTCGATAACGGGAATTAGATCTGCTATAAATAACTTATTTATTCAAGAGAGCAAAATATGCAAAATGATGCCATCTGCGTTTCTCACGTATAACTATATATTAAGATAATTTTAAGAGACATGCTTTTATAATATTTATTGTAATAGAAACACATACCCAAGTGAGAAACTTGCAATTTTCTATATTTAGACTATATGTCTTTTCTATATTTTAAAGATTCTTCTATATTGCTATCATATGTATGCGATACAATTTTAAACAAAATTACATTTTGCAGAACGTTTTAATATGAAAGCTAAACATAAAAACTAGCAAATAAAATGTAAAAAGAATGACATAGAGCGGCAGGATCAAAAAGATTTATTTCGTAGGGGTGATATGTAGCGATACCTGAGCATTTTGCTTTGCCGAGCAGCCTCTACGGAAGAGGACGATTAGGCGCGGATTTAGACAACAGCTGCATCGTGCAGCACGCAAGGCGCGTGACGCTGCACCGCTAACACGAGCTCGAGTCTCCCGTTCCTCTATTTTGTCAATTTTTAGATACGAGCAACGGGAGTGATTTCAGTACACTTAAAAAAATGTAACGGAACGAATATCTTGGAAGTTATTAGAGATGAGATTGAAAAATTCTTTTATACAAACATGCAAAAGATTAACGATGAAACGAGTAAACGAAGTTTAAAGCGATTCGCTAATTATCTTACAATAATTAGACTTAATTTTATTGTGATTATACTGTCAAGAGGATAGTTCAAGAATTTTAAGCCAAGCGATTGAAATTAATCGTTAAATGATTATCATCAATGAAATATGTTAAATTTTCATTGTATTTATTATCGCACTTTGACAAGACAAACTTGTACTTTGACATATTTATCGCTAATTGTTACATCGATACGCGCTTAATTGCACTTGACTCGAAGTGGTTTTATCTCTCGGCGATGCAGAGTCGCATGGCATTTCTTAGCTTAAGGGGGGAAAAATTCCGGAGACGTTTCCCTGGGACTCGGCCTCCGTTGAGAGCCGTCGAAGAATTTCTCTCGGTCGCACGGAAAATGGCCGTGAAACGGTCGCGAAACGATCCACTCGACACAAAACGTTTCGCATCCGTCTGGACGAGCAGCATCGGCCGCTGCCCGTATTATCGTAACGGTTTCCAGGTAGATCTTCCGAGAAGCGCGGTTTAAGGAAAGGCTACCCGACGCTCTCAAGGAAGAACTGGACCTTGGATACTGGACACTGGCCAGGGTAACATTCCGCCGTAGGCTGTGTCACGCGTCGCGTTGCATCGCGTCGCGTCGCGTCGTCGCGTCGCCGTGGAACGCGCCCGCGTATACGGTAAACTATGGATTCCATATGATTCCCCGAAGGACGATGCATCTAATGCCGACGACACGTCGGGCAAAAATCCCGGTAGCCGGTTACCAAGCGCCGTTCGCCGATGATAGGAGCGAGAAGGGAAACCCGGTCTCGCCCGGTTCGCATGCTCTCTAATCGCGCGTCGTTATTTCTCGGGAATCTAAGAAGAGATTTATCATTGTCTCTTTATACAGAACGTTACTGAAATAATTCCTGCCGACCCGAGAAAAAGAAAGGATGACGGTCCGAGGCTGGATTCTCGCTTCTAAGGAGAAGTCCGGCTCGTTCGTAACGTTACGCCCGGCGAAGTTTCGTCCAAACAGTTTAGAGACGCGCTACATAGGTTTCCCGCTATCTGTATTCGCCTGTTACCGAATACCGCGTATATTTAGAAGGGAAGATTAAAGAGAAGAGGAACCGTAATAAAATGTTTTCACGTCTGGCTCTGTTTCTTCTTTCTGGTCCGAGAGCTGTCCAACCGACTGACAAGCCTGGTGATTCGAATGCTATTTTTGCTGCGCTATCGGAGCAGCGCTGCGTAATTATGCGTCTCGCGATAAAAGTCTCAGCGGATCGCCGATCAGGTTCTGATCGGAAATCAAGGAAAATCAAGTGATGTGTGAAGCTTACATAAACTGTTGCACAATGTAATTGTATGTTTGTTTCGACGGTGGATTTTCTTTTAAATGAAATTCTTTCGAATGCGTCACGGTGATCGGAAAGATTGCATATTATTAGCCGAGTATCTTTTGCAGGACTGAACTGGCATCGACCCAGACATTCTCAAGATTATCGTATTTTTGGCTCCATGTTCTTACGTGGCGATTTAAATGGCAACGCGTGTTGGGCAATAGCGTATTTTATTTCTGTGTAGTGAGACAAAGTATCTTATCCCGCAATTATATTTGAAATATCTTCATTAGGTTGTCATTTTCATTCATAACATTCAATGAATCACCGCCGAATCTTACACGTTTGCTTCAAATGAAAAGAAGAAATTCTCGCAACAGCATGAAAGGCACACAAAAATTCGCGTGTGGTTTCTTTTTTTTTTTTATAAAATAAAACGTAAATTTATTTCCTACTTCGGCTTTGTCATAGAGAGTCAGATTTGCATGAAACTCGGGTTTCTAAGCTATTATATGGAAATTACAATTACAACCGAAAGCTTCACTTCCTACTGACAGGCATATCATTTAATAGGCATGTTACTTAGTCTACCTATTTATTGATTGACAGGTAATGATTACAACCGTGGCGGCGGCACAAAAGAAACGAACGCAGTTCAGGGAACTCTATCAGCGGTATCTATGTGACTGCAAAGTAGGTGTGGTACTAAAGTAGGATTAATTACTCGATAATCACCGAGAAAATATGCTTTTGCGCGCGCGCTCGTGTACATACAATATACAGATCCAGATATATACATATGCATACACACATATTTCATAGAGTTGCAATGCCGCGAGACAACGTTATGAAATTAATCGTAAACCACAAGCATAGAAATAAAACGGCAGGGAAGGCTGCTGCAAACGACTTCTTGGCAGATAGACGCGTTCGCACGTGCAGCCAAGTATTACGTGTTTACGTTGGGTATAACACTAATAAAGTTCGTTTTATTAGGATTGCGGATAGTGTCAGATATTGCTGGGTATAACAGCTGCGTGAAATTGATCTCCCTTACTCCCTTACTCCCGTCGTTGAGAATTTAATTATGATTATTATCATTCGCTTAGCCGTTTTTGATATCCCGCTCCTGAAGTTCACACGATGATTAAAATCGTCATGTTAACGTTATAGGCCGATTAACATATACTTGCGCGATGACGTACACTTGAACGTATTGCCCGCTCACAATTTATTCATTACGTTAGCTAATGGAATTATTTATTCATGAGATGAGCGTTCGAACAATACCATTTATATTTCATTACGAGTGTTACGACACGTTAATATTGCGTATAGCGTGTCTCTTTATAAAATTAGATTCGGATTAATTAATAGTGTTCACGCTTATCGGTGAAACTGATCGTGCGCCATGCAATTCCGTCCTCAATGTTGTCATTAAGTACTAATAATACGGCACCATCGACGCACGCCCACGTTGCTTACGTTGCGAGGGCGCGTCTTGAAGCCTTTAAACGGCAGCTCCGAGCCACGGTTTCATCCCGAGGAAAACGATTTCCTCGGCGAAGCATTGCGATAATGTTGCCGCGAGTAAGGCGCGACGGACGCCGGTATTCCCGGACAACAACGCGGCTATATGCTACCGGCACAAGGTCGTTGTGTAACGCCCGATGGAAATCGCGAGTTCTCTGATCTTAACGGCGAAAGGAAGGCTGTAAAGCACAGGCAACTTTGCAAAAGAGGAGAAGGAGCAGGGGAGCGCCTTGGCCACTCATCTTGAATTTCCGCCTCGATTTCTGAAATGCCGGGGAGCGCGCCGGCTATATCGCTTTCCTCTTGGGATATTCCGAGAGGAAGGAATCGGTGATGCGAGACAAAAAGTTGCTCCGAGCGTTGAAATAATTTCAGGGAGTTAATTAAACTCCGACCAAAGATGCAGATATTCTGAAGGACGATAGACGGGAGAGAGAGAGAGACGATCGTTTTCTGATAACTAATGCATTAACCGCGTCTTCGTATCACCCTTTTTTCACTCTTTCTTATTGACTCTTCTTTCTGCGAGCTTCTACATTCCCGATTCGTTTTAGTTTTAGAAGCAAAAGGCTAAGAGATCGTTTCGCATGTACGATAAAGATCTCTCTCGAAACATAGTTCATCGGCGTTGCGATAACTCGATGTCGCATAACTCTACCGCTCCTATGATACCGTGTTACACGGTGTAAACGTATAAATAACTGGCCGGGGGGATAATTAATACGCGCGAGTAGGAATACGCGTACGAGCACGCGAATACAAATCGTAAAAGGCAAAATGGTAGGAGGAGTTCGAGGCTAGCTGGATGCTGGGATATAAAATAACTTGGCATAATCGTCACGCAGCGGAGAGCCGGTGTAACCACTGGTACGTAGATAAAAGGCCCGCGTGTGCGTGTATGTGTGTGGTGGTGCGTGTGGCTGGATACGCGTCTCGCGTGTGTATTACCGCGCCGGACGAAAGAATTCGCTCGTGCCGGTGCCACGTCCTTGCGTTTCCTCTCGAATGGAGGAACGCCACTCCTCTCTCGTACACTCCACGATTACGTTCACTTTCTACCCTTGCCGCGGGAATATGTACGTTTATATATATATTATATATATATGTATATTATATATATATATGTATACATATGTATGTATGTAGCAGCGCCGATACTGGCTCTTCGATGTTTTCCAACGAACCCGCCTTTTATTCCAGTTGCACTCTGCGGGCACGGAGAGAAAGAAAGAAAGAGAGAGAGAGAGAGAATACCCGATGCAATCACGGGCGCTGCATCTCTCGAACGTTCGTTCGCACGGGGCGTAGATTCTTCCTGTTTCCTCGTCATTCGGCGAATTTTACGATGTACACCGATATCCCAAGCGGGGCGGCGGCGGCGGCGGCGGCGAGTGGGAACGCGACTCGTTACGTCGTCGCGAAACCCGCAGTCGATCTCTATTTGCGAGGATGACAAGGCGATAGCGAGGCGCTGATAATTCCCGGGCCGACATATCGGAGACTAACGTCTATAAGATGATGAGATCTCTGAAGTGGCGTCTTTCTTGCGACTGTATCCGGATATCCGGTATGCGACTGTCCGATAATTTTTTATTCCGATCCATCCTCAACGAGAGGAGTGTACCTGATACCAAATGCAAATAATTCCACAAAAACCATTAAAAAGGCAATTAAAAGAGCTTTTTGTTTAAAAAAAAAACCAATTATTTCCAAAATAATAAAATGTATCACTCTCTTATCTCCTCTCTCGCCTTCTCTCCAAACTTTCCTGATCTTTAGCTAACTTTAGAGAAGGAGAGAGGAAGAAGGAATTTCAAAACCAGTTTTTAAATTTAAAGTCTTCAAGTATCTTGATTCATTACTGTCCGACGCACATAAGTAATTATCTCTAAAGGAAACTATCGCGCGCACACGCATGCACGCACACATGCCGGTCGATCCCGTCGCGTGGACGCTCGTGGGCATCGAGGCAAGTCCGCAGAAAGCCGTGGAAAGGGCAGCAGCCGCTCGTCCGTCGTCCGCGAGATCTTTCGCGCGGATAACGCGATCGCCGCGCGTGTTGCTCCCAGCGAACGCGAGATCGCATCTCATGAGCGATCCTTTAATGGTTCCTCCGCGCGATTTATAAATGACGCCGATCCCGATCCCGATCTCGGCGACGGCGGAGGAGAGCCTTACGAGGCAATTTCCCCGCGATAAAGAGTCACTCGAACGACCTATGAAAATTTATTAGCCGAGGGAAGGGGGGGGGACCGATGGCGATTAAACGATGGTGCATTCCAGGCGCGGAAAGCACGGCCGATCGGAGACGGCTAACGGTAATCCCGTCGCCGAACATCGCGTTCGATTAGCTTAATATGTAAATTCACGATATAAATTGCAAATTACGGCGATACGGTGCGTGAGATAGGACGTGCGCGCGCGCGCGCACGGCTCGGCTTTGCACTTGGACGCGCAGGACGTTCCGTACTTCCTGTTTACAAATAGGAAAAAGAAGGGATGCTCGTCGAGATTCATTCAGTTCAGCGTGGCACAGGATTATGGCAGGATTGTGTAACTGGGTTCAGAGGGAGCATCGGCCTCGTAAACGCATCTCTTTGCCGGTATTTTATTTTATTTTTCTTTTTCTTTCTTCGAGAAACGAAAGAATGTTATTTATTCCTTTAGTAAAATGCTTCTTTTAAAGTTCCAGAGTTAAACAACTATAATATTAATGTCTATCGTGCCTTCTCGGTTGCTTTTCACGTGTACGTTAACAAATAACGATCATAAAGGAAATAGATGCGCGTTGTAACAAACTGCTAATTTATAACAATGTCATTGCTTAACAGAAAATATCAGTAACCGCGAGAAATGGCGTGCCATTATTTCGCAAAAGAGAAAGACACGACTGCGTGAACTTTTGAAGGAGGCTGAAGGAAAAAGAACGAGGCGAAAGGTCGCAACAATCGTTCCCTCGAGCAAACGGTGATAAAAGTGAACGTCTTACGAATAACTGTGTATGCACGAAAGATAGAAAACGATAGAATTGATGAATGCGAGCGATGAAAGCGTTTGCTTCGATGAGACAATTGAGTGAAATGTTCTTTTCCTGTCGGATGTTTTGTTAATCAAAGAAAATATACAATTTTGTATATTTTAAATATGTATATATGTTTGGACGATACAAAACATTTTTTTTGAGAAAAATTACTTAGCCATGTTTAAGAAAAATGCGGTAGAAGTATATTTTTTAGAGACATTACGGAGTTTCAAAATAACAATTCTTGAAAATTGACAAATTAACGCGTGCGCTCTCCTTAGTGCCACGTGTCATTTGTCTCTGCAAAGCCGCTCGCATGAAATATACGGCGCCTATTCTTATAAAAGCTCAGATAGGTCATCGGACGAAAACGGACGGGTCCGCAGCTATTTTAGGCCCCTTTATTCCATTCCATCGTGGTACTCCTACCCCGGGGGATCGTTACCGGGCTTCAGTTAGACGAAGATTTGTTGTTTCTCGCGCTGATGCTCGTGAGTTTTCACGGAAACGTCCCTTTGAAAGGCTTCGATCCAGTTGTTTTGCTCCGCTGTAAAATGGCTTCAAAAGTTCGACCCATTTTCTGACGAATTTTGTAGACGGTAAATAAGCCGTAAGATGATCTTTGTGTGTTTGCAGACAAACGCACAATTTGATCGCTCGTTTAAAAGTTACTAAAAGTTATACACATATATAACTTGTTTTTAAATCAATCTCTGGCTTTAAAGTCAAAGATGCAATAAAATAGGCTGAATAGAGGGGAACAAGTAAAATTTTAATCGTATGTATATATTCATATCTATATTTTTTCTTTTTAATTCCCATTAATACTTTATAGAACATCGACATATTATTTTATGCAATTAACGCAACGTCGAGCAACATTAACTAAATTGCATTAATATATTTTATTGATAAAAGAATTTTTTAATTGTAAGCTAAAATTGGAAGATTTACTTTTCACAGCAATGTTGCACTAATTACTATTCCCCTCGACTTTCTGCTATGCAAGTCAAAAAATCCGCGCGAATATGCACGCCTTGCAGTCGCAGAGTCATTTATTTTTAACGGTGCACATGTACATACCGTGCACATGAAAACCAATTTTGATATCATGCCATATCTTTACCGTTTAACCGCTCGCAGAAGGAGGGGAGGGGGAGGGAGGGGAATTTACGATAGCCCGATGAAATAAACAGTTAACGAGCGTTCCGTTTAATTGGAATCCGCGTCTGTGCCTGCTCATAATGTCGCACTGTCGGCGCCGTCCTCGCGGACTTGTGCGCCACTTTCAGCAAATTACAATGTTCGGTGACATTCTCCTACGGAGCTGCCGGCCGGCCCGTTACCGGGCCGGACGACAAATTGCGACATTGCCGATCACGTGAATTGCATTAATTCATTTCGTACATTTCGCGGAACGCTCCTGTGGGAGTGCGTCCCCGATCGTTCGCTCGTTAGCCGGACAAATTGTAACATCCGAAATCATCGAGGAACACGCCCGACTCGCGATCGCCCGATGAAATACAAATCCGGTTTTATCCCGCGACGATACCCCTTTTCACGAGGCGCGAGACGTGTTAGCGCTCTGGGTCGGAGTAATTACGGACGGAAAGCTTGGGCGTGGGTAAAAAGAAGATTGTTCCTGCGCGCATTTTTATCCGCCTGACCCTCCCATGCCCGCTGTTGGATCTAACGATTCGCGAATGCAGTTAGCGCCGGACTAGCGCTCAGATGTATATAACGAATTCGTTCTTGCTCGCCTGCGAAGCAGGTTTGCCGTGCGGGACAGCGGGACGGGCCGAGTAGAAATCGCTCTCCGCGGAGCTCGTACGATCCAGGTATGCCGGTCAGAAGAAGGCTGCTGCGCACGCCCACCGTAAATTTTAGTACGTCATCTCCGAGGAACGACCTCGTCCCACAACCGGCACTAAACTCTTTTACGAGCCGGGCTCTGCAGCCAACGTTGCCCGTTCACGGATGTCGTTGACTCGTTTTTTCCGTCCTCGTCCTTCCACGGGCGGAGCGATCCTCGGCAGTCTCTCTCTCTCTCTCTCTCTTTCTCTCGGAGATCTCGCGCGGAGGATAAACAAAATGTTCGGGAATCGCCTGAAATCGCCGGAGAGTCGTTCAGGCCTCTCCTTTCACTCGCGGGGATAATTCGGCTCGATATCAGGAAGAAGGAAGTCGAGAGAGCTCGAGCGCGGAACTGACCGGCGCTGTTCGGCGCTGCAACGCATTGATAGATAAGATGGGGTGAACGCACTTCGCTCTTCCGCGGCGATGCACCGCAGCGCCGTTCTTTTTTTTTTCTCTCTCTTCTTTTTCCTCTCCCCATTGCCCGCAGCGTCTTTTCTAGCGGCATAAAATGGAACGCTTCGTCTACCGTCGTCTGCCCGATCCGGTAACCGTGGAAAATTATGATGTTTTTATTGCGGCTTTTAAAAACAATAGGTCACACGAGTTATAAGCGAGGCGCGCGCGCGCTGCCGGGCAAAAAATCGCGAGCGAAAACATTTGTTTTACGGGGGGGAATACGAAGCGCGTATTATCCTTGTTACGGGCCTTGTCGTCTTCCCTCTTACGAAGCATCCGTTTCGTTAGTTTGTACGTGCCTGTCTGTATAAATCGTATAACGCGATTTTTTCGCGGCAGAAATGTCTCTCGAGTACCGAGTGAAAATAAAGTTTCATCTCGCTCCGACGGTGGATTTAGCCAGTTATCTTACACGCGAGCTTCTTCCAAGCATGCATAATGAACGGATACCCTCTGCGATCGCGTGTACCAAACGCCTCTCTGACATTGTACTTCCACCCGTGCGCCGTGTCCACCGGGGCTCATATCTCATCCGCATTATCAAGGTAAACGAGGTAAATTTACGATCTACTTGCGCAGTCATTAAACGAACGTGATATAGGAGCGATAGGTGCGTGCGTTGCGCGTGTCTTGCGCCTTTCGATTCCCGAGTGAATTATTAAGGAATGATAATTAGTGATCGTAATTAATACAGTTATTCCCGAGTTTTATTATGTATACGCGTGGCAAGTTTTTTCTTTTTTTATCTCTCGATCGGAATAATATTCTTATCTCTGATAAACTTACGTGGTGCGAAATGAAGTCTCGAGTTTATCTGATGTGCAACACTTATCTCTGAGCGAGAATCATCTGACGGTGACAGACGCGGTTTTTCGGCAGTTAAATATCGGAGAACTTTACGACTTTCGCATCCCGCTGTCTGGGGCGGAGGGACAGGACAGTACTGGCGATACTAATTCCAAAAATATATCGCCAACACCGGGGGTGATGTTCCACGGTCTTGCTCGTATTTCGGTCTAGGGTAATGCACGCTATAGGGAAACACGCCGCACCGCTGCTTCGTAGAGAGAAAGAGAGCACGCACGTGCGCGCCATATGTCGTCACCGTGTGTGTGCCACGTAATTTTTTCGCGCTGAACCTTGAACTGTCGATTGCACGTTCCCACAATGTTAAGAGACGAGATGTCCCGTGCCGCGATCGATCGAATTTGCGAGCGCGAGTTATGAGAATTCGAGCGTGGAGCGTTTTGCGATCAAACCGCTCCGGTTTCTCTGTTCCCTGTATCGCTATATTAATAGCTCACGCTTTGGCAGCTTGCCTATCGCTTCCTTTCATTCATATTCCTGTTGCCCTGTGAGTTAGTTAGGGGTAAAAATAAACCTGGAGTACGGGAGAGGGGGGGCGATCTTGTTCAACAGGAGCGTCGCCGGGATTCCGAACTATGCAAGGAGAAATTAGCTTTGGATCGCGCGGCTTCGGAATAAGGGATACGCGGCGATTAAGAGAAATAAAAAGAAACAAACGGACGATTGTTTATGAAATTAATTAAAATTTGTTAAAGAGGAAAGATGAAAAAGAGAAAAGATAAAAGAGAAAAATTAGACAATATAAGAAACGCCATGAAATAACGTAAAGCGGAAAAGATCGATGATTCGGTTTTACGTTGATAGTAGACTTATTCGATAATTATTAGCTATTAGCTAAGCTATACTTTTAACCGTGGCGAATCGGACGTGTTTATAAAAGCTAACTGTCTCAAGGTTAATTGCCATTTGACCGTAAATAAGAGAGTGGACATGAATTAACATTAAACTGACCGTAATTATATTTCTGACTTACTTTTGTCGTTCTTTCGTCTCTTTCGATTCGAAAGGAACCTTTCTGAGCGACTCCCCGTCAAGGATAACGACTGGGATATGCAAACGCACGAGACAATTTTTACGTACAAATGTATATACGTTTGTTTTAGAAAATCGCTCTTTCGTAATTCATAAGACCTGCATTCCCGGTTTTCACGCAATATACTTTCTCTTGTAGCGGCGATTACGCATTTCGTAAGTAATTTAACCTTTAGTCAGGTGTCAGCTGTTGCAGTTATCCTAATCTTTTATATCTTTATCCGATTGTCAAAATAAGTAGATTAAATTTTTGGAATATGAAGAGAATTATACATGATTCTCTTCTTATTCCAAAGAGCTCATGAATAAAAATGATTTTAATTTAGATGGAAACTCTTTAAATTTAGATCGAAAATATGATAATTACATTGTACAAAATTATTTTATTAAAATAGCGACATGTGCGAAACATTTTGCGATTTTTATTAATTAACTTTGAGGTAAAGATCTTTTTTTTTTTTTAAATTCGTTCTACAAAGTGCAAATTTATTCCACGCGCCAGCTCAATTTCCGTTGTCGAGAAAGGACTTTCGTTACAAAATGTTCGAGAATCGGGCGGTCGAGTGATTTCTATGGCGTGCCACCAGATGCTAATCACGGCCGATCGGACAGAGACGATATAATCGCCTCCGTAAGCTGGATAAACCGTAATTAAACCGAGCAATTTCAGCATCAACTATTGTGCACGAAGAACGGATGCATGACGTAACGTCGAATGTAGGCCGTTGGAATTCTTTTTTTTTTCCAGTACGCGACCGCACGTCCATATGGATCACGTGTCGCGGAACGTTGTAAGGCTGCAGTGTAATACAATTACGCTCATTGCGCGTCACCATTGATTTCGCTTTGCGAAAAGCCAGTGGCAAAACTCGTCAAAAATATTATGATGACTTAATCTTTCATATTTATCACTAGACTGCAAGTGCTCGAAGCAATTCTCGAAATTAAAATGAAGCAAAAATAAATATAAAATACTCTGTACGAAAAGGAAGATAAAATGAAACGTCTCAGAAGAAGTTTAACAGCTTGTGATTCAGGAAAAGAACAAGAAATATAGTGTTTATTTCAAACGACTAAAAATAGTCCTCAGGATATATTTCAGATTTTTATTTAATTTTTTTATTAATAAAATTCTTATCTTTTTTTTTAAATAGAAATATGCGTAACTAATAATTGAGCTGTTATTAGGTTTTTAAATTAAGTTTTTTCTACGACTACGTTATGAATATATAATATTTTGCAACGAGGTCTGACAGATATAATTATAATCGTGGTGTTGATTTTCTGAAAGTACATTCGTGTCTGACGACATTGTCGCATAGTAATATGTCACGAAAGTTTACCGGTAAGTAGGAGCTGTAGGAGTGGAAATAAATTTTCACCGTGCTGTAGAAACTAGAGCGGAACGAGTCGAAGCACGAACCGATGTAAGGTTTACCGTAAGAAAGTGTCCTTCCCTTTGTTGTTTTCCAGTATTTCAATATTCCAAGTGCATTCCAGAAAATTAAAGTAAAGAATATTCAAGTTTCATGCTTAGAGTGTTTATTAACAGTTAGACGTCAAAGAGATTTTAAAAAGAAGATTTGTTATTATTTTTAATAATTAAAGACTTGTTAAAATTAAAAAAAGTCGAGTTTCTCGTCTTACATAACTGTGCCTGTACAAAACAATTAAGGAATATTAAGTAAGGAATATTCAATCCCGGTCAAAACCGGTTAGCTTAATGCACACCGACAAGTCGGCGAAATGAATGTTCTGTTGATTACAATATGAATCTAATTAGCCAGTTAAATCTTATTTCTCTTCCCAATCTCTCTAATTTTATGCATCACTGGGTCTTGTACGCATACGTTTCGTTCACGAGAGCAAAGTAGGTTTCCTCAAACATTCTTATTAAACTTGAGGTCGAACCGTAAGTGCTTCGAATTTTCTCGCGAAAAGAAATCGCGTGTTTCTTTTCCTTTGTTTTTTTTTTTCCTTCGCGAAGAAACTCGAGACGTAATTGCGCCAATTTCGCATTCTAGGTCCGAAGTTCGCGATTCGGGATCTCGCGGATTCTCCCTCGATGCGGACGCCGCGACGCGATTAATCTCTGCGCGTACCAGCGGCCGGGGAACGTCTATTTATTGCCCGTCGCGCGCCAAGGATGCAGACAATTTCCTGGTTCAAGTGCACCCCGCGAATGCAACGTCGCGGGCCGCGTATCACGCGCCCCGGGTATTCAGACGGCGATAAAAAACGACCTCCTCCGTCTCCGGCGAGATAGCGCCTGGCTGCTGCGCCGCGCCGTGCATATTTATACAGCGGACGTTTATTGCGCACCGAGAGGCGATGCAGCTCGCAAACTGATAACCCCGTCTCTCCTCCGACGCGAACGACGGCGATGACGCCCGTGGATTCGTACTTTCATTTAACGTCTCTGCTCCTTCCCTCCCGCAACGCTCCTTTCCTCCCGCTTCCGTGATTAGCTCCCTTAGCGATCGGTTTCTGCTACGGTGCATGTTGCTACGCGTATAACGGCACTGACGAGGCATTGTATACAATGTATACAAGTCTTTCCTCTTTTCTTTTCTTTTTCACATCGCGAGAAAGCATCGTTAATACGTTACAGGATTACTTTGCGCCCGGGGCAACGTTGCAACGCGACGAAAGAAACCTGTAAAGTCGGATGGTGTAATTTCAAGCGGATGATTCATAAATATATTCCGATTTTAACGAGCGATACGCTACTTGCTTTCTATCACTGTGTGTTTCAATGTGCAAGCTCGCCTGTTGCCACCGAGACTCCTCAGCTCGTTCAGTTTCAGAGAAAAAGAACAAATTAATGTTCAGTAACGAGCACCTACGATAACGAGTCTTCGCGAAGTTAATGGAAACGAGTAGACACTTATAAATAAATCGTGAATAAACCGAGTTGGAGAATTTTTGCAGAGTTCGACGTTTGTAGATCTATCGGAGTCTCGTTTCGCCGCAAGAATCGGCTGAATCCGCGCTTCGGTCTCGTCTCCTCCATCGCGTGCTAACGACGATTGTCTGAATCCGCGCTCGAGCCTCCTCCGGAGCATCGCGACCGCGAAGATTTATCTCTCGCGCTCTAATTGAGTTCTCAGCGAATCCGATCGCGATATAAAGCACGCTCGATGCGATCAGGGGAGGGGGGGGGAAGAGGGTAGGGAGAGGAAAAAGGAGGAATGAGGGGAAGGCCTCGTCGTATATCGCACACGTACGCGCGATTCCGTCGTCGGTCGCGTGGCCCGCGAGATGCAGCTTTGGAGCATCGCAAGCATCGGCGGCCACCTCTCTTTCGCCCCAAGGGAAGATGAGGGCATCGCCCTGACCGTGACCTAGCCACCGCTCTCCACGGGCAAACAAACGTGCACGTACGCGTATATACACGTACGTGCAACATCCTACGCCGCGATCGACGCACGCGAAGTGGCCAGGTCGTACGGCAACACACGTGCGCGTCTCCTCGACGTACAAGGTGTCCGTCCGCGTGCGTGTGCCTCGTTTGTTGCTAAAAAAAAGAGA
Organism: Tetramorium simillimum; assembly: GCA_011636635.1. Lineage (NCBI taxonomy): Eukaryota > Metazoa > Arthropoda > Insecta > Hymenoptera > Formicidae > Tetramorium > Tetramorium simillimum. The sequence goes on along the minus strand of VBVQ01000480.1, from coordinate 5,250 downwards.
AAAATGCGACGGGACAATTCTTCATTTACGACCTAACCGGCCTTGAATCAGGGATATCCCAATCGCGGTAAATCTTCGTTTCCTTTATTTGAAGAAAGATAAGAATGTGACGATTAGAAATCTCAAATATCGAAATTTCGTTTAGACAGAGCGTGACACGCATATCTTACTGTATAACTACGGTGACCATTCATCCTATATTACAGAGGATAGTCCTTTATTTTAGGTCTATGTCCTTTATTTGTTTTCTTGAAAAATCACTTTTGTCCTTTATTTCTGAAAAGTCCTATAAAATGTCTTATATTTCAGTCTTTATGACCTTTATATATTTTGTGTAATATTTAAATAAAGATACGTTTCTTTTTTTATATATGTTTTAGTTTATAAAATTTTACTTTTTTATATAACTATATATTCAGCAGAAAAAATAAATTGACATTGCACTTATTTGTGGAAGAAGAAGAATGAGTGGCGGTCTCCTTTATTTTTCTCAAAGAAATATGGTCACCGTATATATAACATTTCCATAAGAAACTGTTCGTTTCTTTTATTTTTAGAGTAATTTTATTTTACACTCATTTTGATTGATGAAAATCGTGATGAGTATCTCGCCCCTATTTTTTTTCTTTTCACACTTTATTTACGAGTAGTCAAAACAATATCAGACATCGATGTTAGAAGATTCTTGATAAATCGCGATGCACAGATACCCGCTTCTCCGACGTATTTCTGGATACACACGTATGCAGCATACACGCGTAGGAGGGGGGCACTCACGATCACGCGATCGGGGCCCGAGAAACATGCCTATGCGTGCGTACCGATCGTATGTACGATGCCCGCATGCACGTCTGGACCGACAGCGAAACCGGCCCGAGCTCCACGAAGCCTTCGCGAAGGTTGCGCCTTCCTCCGCGTATATTTCGTCGCGGATTTGCCGCGCGACGTCTCGGCCTGGCCGCGTCGCTTACATAAGCGCGTGATAAATCCCGGAGACCCCGCTTTGCTCCTTTTCGTCCTAATGGCGAATCAAGAGTACCCCGAACACCCTTGCGCCTCTGCCGCGTTTTACCTCGCGGCGTCGAAAGGAGTCACCCGTGAATAATTCTCGCGCGGCTTGCTTATCCGCGCAGACGACTTTTTTCCTCTCGACGACCGGCCGCTACGCCGCGATAAACCGACTTACGAAATACGGCAGAAATTAACGCGGCTGTTACAATGTAAAAGTGTTAAAACGATTCTCGGAAGTGGTTTAACGCGGACTTTGAATTCTTTTGATGGTGTCGCAGTTAAGTGTCGCAAGTTTTTACGTAACGCAGCTGATATATGATATTTGCCTACTACTATCTTTATTTTCTTTTTTCGGATCGCTTTATTATTATTTTTTTTTTATAATAGTCATTTGTGACACGTGACACGTACAATTTATAGCACACGCGTCAAAATTGAGAATCTTTGACAGCACCCAGCCGCCGGTGATGAAAAAGTAGCGTAGAAAGCAGAGTTCTATAATACGGCCGGGATCAACGTCGACCAACCGTAGATGAATTGGACGTTCTATAAAGGCGGCAGCGCGAGCTTGGCGTTTATGGTTTATGATGACCAGAGTGCTCGATGACCGTAAAACACCCTGACATAGTTTAATAAAAGACCGAAGCCGACCAACGGGGCTCGGTGGCATAAAGCAATCGTTTTATGTACCATAAAATATTACGGCGGCCGTTCGCGCGGAGGGTTCGTCGCGTCCGGGGTTAAAAAAAAAGAATAAAAGAAGTACAGACGACGAAGCGTCGCGACGCCTCCGCGATAAGCGCGTATCCAGTTCAATGCTCGCTGCGAACGGCGGCTCGCTTCGGAAACAGTCAGTCATTCCTAATCTCAATATGGAAATATTTATTCACATGTCGTTTTAACGTCAGTCACATCAATCGTTTCTTCCGAGTTGTATACAGACAGATATCGACAGCTGAATAACCGCCACTGCGGTTACGCAACAATGATCATCTGTTATCCTGGCGACGAGTGAAACTTCGTGGAAATTTATTCAGGTCGAGTTTAAAAAAAGCAACAAAGTCGCCGACAATTTGCCGTGTAAGATTAACACGCGCGCGTGCCGAGAAAAAGAAACAGAATTACATTATCTGCCGTAATATCACAAATAAAAAACATTTTAATAATTAATATGTCAAAATATTAATACTCGGAGTTTTGTGCACTAATTTATTTTCTCAAAAATATTTTCCATGAATGCCTAAATATATTTTTACTTTAAATATTAATACAGTTTTCATAAACAAACAATATTTCTCCACGTGTTACCTCAATAATGATAAGAATATGCTAATAATGACAATTCATAATTCATAATTGTCAATCAATGATATTCGTTATTTTCTCGGAGCATAGAAATTAATTTAAATAATTCGATTACTATTTGTTTATTATTTACAAAACGAAAGACGCGAAGGGGGAAAAACGGACATCATTATAGTCAGCTTGCAGGAATAAAAGAGATTTCGCGTAAAAGGATACGGGCGCTCGTAAGATCCGAAAAATACGAGATTATTTTGGCGAACTGGCGAATTCGCCAGACGGCTTTTTAGACGCGGTTGCGCGCACGAAATAGCGGGCCGCGATATTTTCAGAATGTTTGCGACTGCAACCGCGATCCGCCGCGCTGCACCGACGAGATGCAACGACGTGGTATTGTAAATTATGTATAATTATATTATACATAAAAATATATACATACGAGAATATATTTCTTGAGTGAGCTTATGAATATTTAGATGCGATCTCGTGGCTGCTATTTAACTAATTAATGTGGATTATATATGCTTGACAACAAATGTTATGTGTGCATCGAATGCGTCCGTTATGTCATTTCCTTGTATCTATTTGGATTGAATTATTTTTCTCACAAAAGTTCTGTTGCAACGATTTAATCTTTATCTTTGTTTTATCCACAATATACTCATTATACATGGATCCACTCTTAGTTCTTAACAATATAATGACATATTCTTCTATATCATTATGTAAACGCTATTTTCAAATGTCGAAAATAGAGTTGTTTCTTCCTTTTATTCGTCGAGAGAGAAAGAAGGAGAACAATTATTCGTATAATTTTATGGAACTCTGTTCCTAGAGCGATTCGAGAGACGCACCGAACACGCGATACCGTCACGACATGCCACCTAATTCTTTAATTGCGGATATTCTTCACGCGAGCGTCGAGAATCACGCTCCATCGGTCTTCGGCAAATTTTACACGAGAACACGAACATTAATGAAAAATTATGTCCAAAGTTTAGCGAGTGGAGATAATCGGATCGACCGTTCGCCGCGGTTCTTGAATAAACTAAATAAAACTGCCGGAAAACGCAGACTGTTACGCGTGCTCGTCGAGCAACGACAGAAATATCCAGCCTTGACTTCCTCGCGATCCTCTTTTTTTTTAATTTTGTTTTTTCCCCGTCGATTTCCTTCTTCGAGGACTGCATTCCGCGCCGTTCGCTCCAGAACTGCTTTGAAAGGATTACTTGCGGGCATCTGCGCGAGCGAGCTGCAGCGGACGGATCTGAACGCGTTGACTTGCTCGCCGTCGTGTTGCTCGTCGCTGCGACGCGACGCGACGACGCGGTTTGGTACACGCCGGTAGGCATCGATCGCCTTACCATGCCATTGAAACGATCGCGATGTCATAGGTGTCATAGGGATTCTATCGACTCGGCGCGCGATGCAATCGGACGTATCGAGGTCTACGACGTGCCGTGTCGCGGCGAACGAGCGGCAGCTATCGGCGGATGCATCTCGACGTGCCGTACCGTAGACATCCGCGAGGTCGGCAAAAATACAATTTGAATCGCTTCAGAGCGTCTTGAGATCGCGTTCCTTGAAAAATTGTAACGACATTGACGAAGCGTCTTTTTAAACGGCTTTGCGTTTGTAAAAAGAAAATTCTATGTAGTCTCATTTTTAATAAATTCGATTTTTATAGTGAATAGATTTTAACTTAAAAAAAAAAAACGATTTTTAATAAATCACTGAAGAAAAAGTTGCAATTCTGAAATATCGCGAAACTCCTGAGAGAAATTTAAGAATTCATCGTTTTATCGCAAGTTTGTTTTAATTTTTACCAGGAGAAGGTGATATATATTTTGAAATGGAGCGCTTCGGAAATAACACACGTTTAAAGCGGATGTGACGCGTGAACGTAAATGGAATATGATAATATTTGTGCGCAGAGCAATAAACATTCTCGGCAATTCAAGGCGAGCATCTGCTATAAATGAAAGTCTAACTAAGGCAAAAGATATGTGTGATACGAGATAAATGATAGATCATTCGCATTAACTATCCATTCCTTTTATTTTACTGAATACAAAGAAGTATCATAAATTAATGTTGCCGCGAGTTATTCAGTTATTCCGAAGTAGAAAGGAATACCTCCAGTATTATCATAAATTATATCGACGATTCTCTTTTTTATTGTCATCGGAATTTTAATTATTTCGAATACTTCGTTAATTATATTACATTTCGTTGAATATAATAATGATTGAGAGAGGCAGGTTTTATTATATATTGTTTGCAATCAAAGAGATTCTCTACTAATCTTTGGCATTTGTTTTTAACAGGAACAGGACTTAGGATGGGCCGAGCCATGCGAACGGGTGTCGTTCAACATTGAAGAGGGGGAGTATCTCAAAAAAGCGAGAGAAGCAGGAAAGCGCGAAGGATGCCTGCTTCGTCGCAAACCGCCGCATCCGAGCGGCGAAACGAAAGAGTGGTTAGTATAAACGCTGCAAATGTTTTTTCCCCTTTCAAAAAGACAATTAGGTTTAGAACAAATTAAATACGCAAGTAATAAAAAATAGATACAAAGTTTCCGAAAAAGAGATTCTACAGTTTCAAGATAGATCCTTTTTTTATTGTTTAAATTCAAATCTATGACATTTCGAAACGCTTGTTTATAGGAAACTGTCTACATATTCCAAGCATTGTTTGATTAGAATGGTGACCTCTATCAAGTTAGCCCCCTCCCCCACCACCGCAAAAAAAATCCGCACCTATCAAAAAATTTAGTACTATTTAGTTGCTAATTAGTTACCCTACGCCCGATTTTGTTGCTCAAACCGTTTACCAGGAAATAAAAATCGAAATGAGGGGGCCAGCTTATTGTCAAGCTAGCCCCCCCCCCCAATAATATAATAGAAAATAAATAATAGAAAAAATATAGTATAATAG
>VBVQ01000479.1:0-55721 GCA_011636635.1 Tetramorium simillimum | reverse complement strand
GAACTTAGCTTTTATTTCTACTGAACGATGTGAAAAATCTCATTATTAATATATTTTTCAAGACTTCAGCAAGAATTTACTCCAGATTTTACAAATTTTGTAAAAATTTGAAGGTTCATTTAATAAAAATTTATATTTAAAAAATATTTTTATCGAAGTTGTATCGCAAGAAAAATTAATTAACCGGAAGCAATAAAACACCGAGCATGTTAAATATTAAAAAAATAAGGGTGCAATTACGGTGTTAAAACTACATTGCATAAGAATTATCATGAACTATGTGGTGGATTGAATCAATCACGGTTCAAAGCACGGTGATCATAGTGACTAAATAGGAGATCTGTTGCAGGCAAATATTGAAGAGCAATCTCTTTAATACGTTTAAAATCTTGCGTTTTTGTACGCGTAAATTTGTATAGAGGTGTATCGTTTCCAATGAAGATAATGTCTTCGAATTGCAGGGGCTCCGGCGACAAAAGGGCGGCCCACGTCAAGAGGCCCATGAACGCGTTTATGGTATGGGCGCAGGCTGCGAGGCGAAAACTGGCCGATCAGTATCCTCAGCTCCACAACGCCGAGCTGTCGAAAACACTAGGAAAGTTATGGCGGTGAGTGTCGTGCGTTCTTTGTGTTCGCGTCAATATTTTGAACCGTCAGGCGGAACGGTAGCGATAAATCAGTAACGTGACAAATCCTAGGAGAGGCATGGCGTGGCGGTTCAATTATTCTTGATTAGCGCAAAGTCTAACAAGGGAAGGGTCTCTGTGGAGTCGGACGATAAAACTAGATACAAATAAAAGGGCGTGAAAGATAATATAAATGGTAGAAATTTGAAGCTAAGAGGTTTTTGAGAAATAACTAAAAATCTGTTATATATGATATGTGTAGATAATACAATGGAAGGCAGTTTATTGAATCGGACACCGATGAAAAATATCGAAATACAAGATAAATATAATTCCATGACAGAATGAATGTATATGACTGTATATACAGTTCTTTTGTTTATTTCTCGAAAACCTTTAGCTTTCGAGCAAACCTCAAACTACCACTTACATTATCATTCATAGCCTTTCCTTTGAATTTATAATTACTTTCATTATCCGATTGTCCGATTCCAGTGGCAGGATAGAAAACCTTTTCTTGTTAGACGTCGCTTACAATTTGCGTTACAATCTGTATACTTAACGATCAAAATATTGAACTTAAATTCTATCATTATACTTTTTTCTGAATTTGTTTTGTGCAATAAAGCCAGCTCTATTTTATCCCTCTTTTTCATTGTCTTTATTAAAATTATTTGGCTCGAAACAAACTTTTGTTTCAATCTAATATAAATTTTTGCTTCAAGTTTTGCTCGATTCAATTTTATTTCGATTGTGTAGAAGTCGCGTAGTTGAGAATTAAATGTAAATGCGCACTCGAACGTTCAGTCGACGAATAAGGTTTCAGCGGCCGCCCTGCGCGGCGGAAAGACACTGTTTCGATAAAATTAATCGGCACCACGTGTCTTCAATCGGATGCCTCTCCGTTCTCCCGATCTGATAAGCCCGATTCTCTCACAGATGCGAGCTCGCCAGGCGGCGGCCAGCCATGCGAGAGAATCGCGCTCGCTGATCTTCGTTCGCGCTCGTCTCGTTCGAAGAAAATCGGACCGAAAGCACGGAAATGTGCTGTTGATCGTTTCAACCGTTAATTCGAGGCCACCTGTGCGTCTATCGCCGAGTTTTAAGTCCGCGCATTACATTCGTGCGAAAAAATAAGATAAATAAGATAAAACTCTATCGACAAACAAGTGATAGTAATTTAATTATATCAATGTATTGATTTATAATGAGAAATCAAAATTCTTCGATGGCTAATTTTGTTATGCTCTGTTAAAAACTTTGAAGAATTTCTTCCCTTTTATGTATCTCTACACCGAGAGAAAAATATGGTTATTTTTGGCCTCAACCACAATTTCATAATATTTCTGATGATAATTATGGTTATAAACATAACGATGCATACAGTTAAGTTCATCATATTTCGTGTTAGAAATATTATAAAATTATGGTTGAGGTCGAAAGTAACTATATTTTTCTCACAGTAGTAAATATACGACGGTTCTACGCTGCGAATTATACTTTCCTTACTATCGTGACTTCATAGAAATTCAAAGAGTTACCAATCTCTCTTTCATGGTTGACATAGGAAATCAGTCATCGAAAAAAGGATAAAGATAATGCTTTAACTGTTTTGGAATCGTGCTCGATTTCACTTGCGTAAGACACATCGCATGCGATTTTGATCAAAATCGCTGGGCCGGAAAGAGCTAATATCGTCCAGCGAAGATTGCGCGACGAAAGTTCAGAGTCACCGCGTTCCAATTCCCGCGACCACTTGTTCCTACGTGTAACCCGTTCTATTTTTACGAATTCGCGAATGTTTCTTCTTTTTTTTTTTTCGTTACTTTTAGAGTCAGCGGCACATATATGTGGATTAAACATACCCGTACCACGTGGCGCCTAGGCTGCACGTGGTACAAATGTTCCTGTTTCTCGAGACCCGTGAACTCGGGTCGCACATGTAACAGCGGAGAACACACTTCGTGTGACGTGACTCGGCGACCCTCTTTGTACCATATACGAATCCTTAACACTCGTAACACTTCCCCGTTGTGACATAATTTCATATCGCTCTTAGAAAATCCTTCGTCTTCTCAAAATAAGTTTAAATGTCTTTTCCTACCGTCGAGTAAAAAGAAGACGGAAATCAAGAAGCTAAAGTACATTTGGAATAAATAAAATATATATTGAAAAAAAATTCTGGTTAAAAAATCTTGTAGGATTAATCAAACATTCTGGTTATTATAATAGAACTCAATACTTTATAACTATAATAATAACCAGAATATTTGATCAATCCTACGAGATGTTTCCGATTCGTTCGTTTCTAACCAGAATTTGTTCTCAGTTTATGCGTAACGCAATTTCTGATACACCCTGTATACGCGGGCTCCGGGATGACTCGTGGACGATTCCGTTTCCTGGTTGGGACTAACGAGGTGCCCCAGTGGGCCATATAAACGATCATCAGAGGACGCGCCGACAAGGACCCCCGTCGCGAATCATTTAATAACACCGGCCGCGATCGCGATCGCTCGCCAAAGATCGACGATCGATACCCCGGCGATTGTCACGGCGCGGCGGAGCTTTCGCCGAAAGATAAGACGCCGCTTGGCATTAAAGATCAATCGATTTTTTTCTAACGCCGTATTGGGGCTCATTAGCTATCTATTGGTCTGTAAACGCGTGTCGATTGAATCAAGTGACGTTCGCCATCTTCGTATGCGTGCCGTTATCCATCTAAGCGACTAAGGCTTTTGCATGGAGAAGAATTATACGTCGGAGACAGATCTGAGAGGCCGAACACCAAAATTGGTATGATACTCCGATTGCTCGTACATTTCGAAAGAAACAAAAGTCGTCCTTGAGCCGTTACGTTGACCTACGGTGTTCGGCTCTTAAAAAGTCATTATTTAGCACCTTTTCGGGATGGACCTAGTGGCAATTAACACATTCCCGTCCGAGAACCGCGAGATGTATTTTCGTGACTGTGCCAAGGTTCCGTAAGTACGCGCGAATGAACTAGCCAAATCGTCTTTTGTGCAATCCCGCGTCGCGCGAGTAAAGAATCGAATTTGCGCGATCGATTCGCCGATTGAGAGACGTCGCCCTGCGCCACTCTGACATTTCGTTCCACCTTCGCGCAGAAACAAATGATACAGTCATCTTCGGTAATGAACACAGTGCTAGAGCGATCGCGCTACGCGGTCGGAGTTGCTTGCCGACCGATGAGACCGAGATAAAACGGCGGAGCTTAATGTGAAGATCGTGCTTGCGACGATCGGTGCGCGTACAGATCCGCAACGTCGATGGCGCGGTCGTTCACGAAATGACAAGTGGATAAAGGAGACATCGTTACACTTGAATTATAATGATGTTTGCGACCTTATGCACATGCAACGGGAAAAAGATGTATGCGGATAATGAAGACGTAAAAACGTAGAGAAATATAAAGTTGAAAACATACTAGATAATAATGTGTAATCTCCAGAGATTGAAGCGACTGTTACACTGTTAAACTCGTAGTGTCAGATTACTCAATTTGAGTCATTTTTAACTATTCCATAGTTACTGTTTCTACTCAATATTTCACTAATTTTGACTAAAAAGAAGGTAAAATTTTGACCAACGTGGAAGTTAAATTAGATAAATTAACAACATATTGAGTAAGGCTTACTCAAAATGTTGCTAATTTTATCTCATTGTTTTAGTCAAATTAACCGAACATTGAGTAGGAGTAATGACAACCCATAGGAGTTTACAGTGTACACGACGGTATAATTCGCAAAATTTTATAATTCACACAACAGTTAGAAAGATACGACGAGAATCTAAAACTGCGCTGCAAAGCGATAAAGAACTCTTGCCCCTTTGTGACGCGAGAACCTTAATCGCGACTACGTCGGTCGATTCTCGCGGACCTGGACGCCGACTTGTCTCACGCCAATTCCGATAAGAGGGCCAGGTGCCTGGAGATAAATCTTTTTCTCGCCTTCCGTCCTCCTCACCTTCGTCGTCTCGAAACGTATCGCCATTCGGATACTCCAAACGCGATGTGTTTGTCGACAAAAGGAAAACAGATATCCCCCCGGTTCATCCTTGGCGCGTGCTCGCAGCTGCCGGCCGGTTCCTGTCGGAGATAAAGGGGGCCCCCGGGGGACCACAATAGGCGCCTTGTGTCCGTCAGGTGAATTTTTCCGAACCCGCCGCTCCCCGCACCCCCGGGGCCCGCCTGCAAATAGCGCGTGACGAGAACAGGTAAATCCGCCTTATCGCCCGGAAGGAACGATTCCTCCACACGTCGGACGTCCCTCGCGAGCGCGATAGCTATTATTTCCCTCTCTCGCGGTAGCCGCTGTCGGTCTCGAAATAAATTGCGCAAATTGCTTTATTATGTTCGTGGAAATTATTCATAGTGCTAATCGCCTTTTTATGAAGTTACCCATTAGTCACGTTTCTTTGATACTCCAACGTTATACGTTTTGTCAAGCGATTATCGCCGCTTTGGTAGCTGATTCAAGGAGTACGCCTCGAGAAAGCCGAACGATTTCGAAGCGATTTGTTTACGGTTACTAGGAATGACAGGCGTGATAATTGAATTAGAATCCCGCGATGAGGACTCATCGAGATTGAGCTCGCGCGACCTTCGGCCGTGTGAATTTCTCTCCTCCTTCTCTCTTACGGGGTAACATCTGATACGTAATGTACAAGTAACCTCGTACGAGATACTTACTGGCGAGAGGCAGATCTAAATTGACTGACCCTGCGTTGCATCTGGCGAAGAAAAAGAGAGGCTGCGACGGCTGCGCTATCGTCGGCACCCACTGGCTGAAAAAAAAGCTCGTGGCAAGTCCATTGACCAGATGGATTTTCTCTCTCCGCCTGTCTATCGCTCTCTCTCTCTCCTTCTCCCTCCTTTCTGTCGGTGACAAAACACCGTCGGTTAAACTTGAGATACGTGCCTTCAACGTGTGTCAACCCATTCGAGAGCTTAGCTCCCGTCGTGGGATTTAAATCCCGTGCTTGCGAATACTCCAGATGATGTATTACCAGCTTCCTCAAACGTTTCTCATGACAACTTTTATTTTATTCTGCACTTTGCCTAATGTATATTAATTAAAGAAACATACATTGAAAAGAATTCTGGTTAAAACGGACGAATCAGAAAAATCTTGTAGGATTGATCAAATATTCTGGTTATTATAACAGAAATTTTGATAAGTTATAAAGTATTAAGTTCTATTATGATAATATTTGATCAATCCTACAAGATTTTCCGATTCGTCCGTTTTTAACCAGAATTTTTTTCAGTGTATTAGCAATTAAACGACGAAAAGAATGAACGTGAAAGAGACGTCAAGCTCAAATGAAACGGTCATCGATGACCTGAATCGGAAATTATGTTGTAGATGAGAGAAAGCGCGACGGGCCTGAGGTCACGCTGCATCGTGCAGAATGAGTTTATTATTAATGCAGGATGTTTAAAGAGAAGGAACGTGAATCGCACTCTCAGGTGGTATGGACCGCCGTGGGCATGAATCATCGTAGCGCGACGGAAATCCTCGAAATCTCTCGGACGTTCTGTATTACACCGGAAAACCTTATCGGCCGCGGAGGTTTACGAGCCCCAGTGGGAATATAAACACAAAGAGCATTTAAGGACCGTAATCGTGCACCGAGCCCCCCGCGCGCCCGTCACGCCGCTCCGCGAGGCGGACTAAGTTGTGCGCGCCTTCGAGCGCCTTAACGCGTCCAGAAACACTAACCAGACCCCCCATTTCGACTCTTCGAGAGTATATATCAGACGCCGATGGAAACGCTCTCGTCCCGAGGCTCTTCTGATGCCGGGTAGCAAGAGACGCCCGGTCACGAACGACGCGAGGAGAGACGGTCGTTCGTTTGTATATACGCGCGATGCGCGAGCGAGCGGGACGTGAATCACGCCGAGCCGACGACAGATTTCACGACCGAGAATTACTTCGTGATGTAGGTCTTAAAATTGTAGACAAATCAGAATTTTCATGCGGAAAACTATCAACGGTTTAGCGTATGTACACTGAAAAAGAATTCTGGTTAAAAACGGAATCAGAAACTCTTAGGATTGATCAAATATTCTGATTATTATAATAGAACTCAATACTTTGTGATTTATAATAACCAGAATATTTGATCCTACAAAATTTTTCTGATTCGTCCGTTTTCAATCAGAATTTTTTTTTAGTGTAGCTTAAAGATATCGCGAACGATATGTGACAGTTATGTTCTGTCCAGAATATAGTTTAAAATTTTTTATACTGATTATGTACAGGCTTTTGTCCGACAACGACAAGAAACCCTTCATCGAGGAAGCGGATCGTCTGCGCGTTATTCACAAGCGCGAGCATCCCGATTACAAGTACCAACCCCGACGTCGGAAGCAGAACGGGCCGTCTTCCGGCCGCGAGAGCTCGCCCACGAGGAGCCAGAGCAACGTGACGTTCAGCGTTACCAGATCGTTGAAGCAGGAGGACATGAGTCCTAGAGGCGTTCAAGGACCCAATTCGCCGCAGAGTGGCGTGAGCTCTTCGCCACCCACAACACCCAGTCAGGGTCTTTCACCGCCAACACCCCCTACGACACCCCGGGGACAGCATTACATCAATCAGGTACTCAACGCGTCTCTTGCGATCGCTTTTTGCTCCGAAAGCTTCTGATTTTTATGAGAAATCAATATGAGAAGTAATTAGATAATTATATTAATAATCGATTGTTTGCAAGATCGTTGCAAAACTAACAGTAATTACAATAGTGATAGCAGTAATAATAATTTAAGTTCAAGCAACAATTGTCTTTAATCTTCACTTTACGATCATTATATTTAATTGAGAAAAGCCTCTGCAGACTAAATTATTTCTCGTAAATAAATGAAGATGAAGTATCTTGTCTTCAATTTTATTTAATCGACTAGTCTAACATGAATCAAAGAATTTTTATTACTTGGAAGAATTTATAGATTATTCGAAATATAATTTGCCGATTGTAATTATAGATTGTATAGATGTGAATGCTTGAAAAATTATATCAAGTATAATTCGACATAGGATCACAAAAGATTAATTCTTCGACTTCTCATAAATCCTACAATTATTCAAAACCATTTCGCGCGCACACGAACCGTTTGCCTCTCCGGTCAATCGTCCTGATCGTTGACGTTCCGCGAAATGAAGACGTTTGATTCGCAGAGCAATCAGCTTCCGCAGAACAACACGGTTTACTACCAAGAGTTAGTCAGCGGGACGGCGTCGAGCGAGTCCCCGCATCAGCAACCGGCGGTCGATCTTCGGTACATCGAGGTCGGTGACGGCCTCCCCGGTGAGGAGAATCAGTTGAACGGCCTCGGCACTTTGGGCGGACTCGGCCTGAATCTCCCGGTGAACTTCCAGGAGTGCGAGGTGGAGAGCAACGAGCTCGACCAATATTTACCGCCCCAGACCACGCCGATACATCAGTACCCGCCCGTGCAAGTCACCACCGCCTCGCAATGGTTACTCAACAGGTAGATAGATCGTCGTAATTCGTTCTTGCACAATAACTTCAAGTCAAAGAGTGCATCCTAAAAAAAAAACCGTAAAATTAATCTGAAAGGTTTGTTTGCATTTAAGATAGAAACCACCATGCCATGTAATATCGAAAGATGCTCAAATCTTTCATTGTTGTACGTATAATTGCTATTTTTATTTATAATTTTACTCGTCTTTTCTTCTAAGAATTCAACCCAATTGTCTTATTCGATGCAAATATCGTTTATTAATGTCGGACGATAATTATAAGAGGCTCGCCATGAAATGGATCGGTGGATTTTTCAAAATATCTTTACCGTTTCTACTTTCTGCACGATTTACGGGACATCGGGACACTTCGCTTCGCTTCCAGATACGAGGAGGAGATGGAGAGACCGATCAAGCGCCACTGTTCCGAGCAGGCGATCGCGGAGGTGTCGTCATGGGAAGACAGGACTCAGGAGATGGTCAGGTACCACGAGCTGCAGCCTCCCCTTCCGCCGGTCCAGTACATATCCGCCCATAACGCGCACCATTCGCACGCGAGTACGCAGATGGGCCATCCGCACGTGTCCACGCCCTACGCGCAATACGCACATCGCTACGTGTCTGGCATCGAGACGTGGCCGAATTACATGTAGACCAAAGTGAGGTAAACGTGCCCGATATTTTCCCGTTTCGCCGAAAAGCATGTCGTATTGCATTGTCGAATCGTCCGGTTTTGATGTATCTATATAAGCGAACAAAGAATATTAGACCGTCCCGGATTTGCCGCGAAATATTCGAGGGACAGATTTTCGGAACCTGATTTCGAGTCTTGAAAAGATGTCATCGTTTAGCTTTTAAATTTTCACTAATAATTTCCACATGGTCAAAGTTGAATTATTGAAATTCCTGAAACTATTTAAAAATCGAAGACTTGTGTATTTCGCAATATTTGCAATTCATTCACGTAAACGATCTTATTTTTAACGATAAAATCAGATCTAGAAAATTTTTGTTAAGGAAAAGTCAGTTGAAAGATTGTCCTTGAAAAATTTGTCTACAAAGTATTTTTTTTATAGATCCGGGATACCCTGTAGATAACGCATAAAACGCGTAAAGTAAAAAGGATAAAATAAAGGCTATTTTATCACATCGACTATTTTGTTACATCAATCCAAATCGTTGCAAATGTATAAATGAAAATGATTGTAAAATGCAAATGATTGTATAAATGAATTGTGATCGGATCAATCCCCGTAGTGTTTTTGGGGCATACAGAGCCTTAGAGATAGCCAAATACAATTAACGATTAACTACAGAGATTCACTCTATTAATAGGTATATGCGCGAGTTTACTCGCGAATTGTATGCTGGATATGCGGTTAAACGCGAGCATCGTGTGATAAAGTTTGTAATTAGCGTAAAGCAAATATGTCGGATTTTTCCACTTGTGTCGATATCAGATCGACGTCCCTCTCTTAAAAAAAGATATCGTAGAAATCCTTCTCCTTAGAAGAGGATGCTAATATCATCTCTAATGATGGCATTCCGAATTTGAAAAAAAAAAGAGAGATAGGGAAGAAAAGGAAACGTCGATACCTGTGAAGGTTATAAGACTTTCAAGTCATTTTCCTGGAAAGTTACAAAATTGAGCTCTTCTTATCGTTCTAATGTCACGCAATTTTTGTTATCGCGACGATTACGTGCAAATGCTCACGTAACATTCGCCTTAAATAAAACAAGCCAACGAGCTCATTGCATCGGATAGCAAAAGTATAAATTTCGAAGTGTAAAGAATATAATATAATTTTTACATAATATCGTAAATATCTCGAAAACGAGCATTATGTAGAATCTAACGCGTCTTTCTCTTCCTAATTTCAATAGGAAAAATAAAGGGAAAATATGTTTAGAATGCAGATCCGATTGCGCTAAAATTTATTATAAACGTATCTATTAGAAATAATCAAACCAGAATCTGACAGAATCGAATCATTTGAGTTTCGGTTTTTCTGAGCTTTCAATCCTTTTTAAGAAACGCGAAACAGTAATTTTACCCTTCACTTATCTTTCTTCGATCCGATACTTGATTTTGAGATTTTTTTTATCTTTATATTCAATATTCTTTCGTTACAATGTTTATTCAAATCTGTCAGTTTATTATATCATTACATTTTATGTGGATGCTACGAATTTAAATTTTTATATTTCCAAAAGACTTCCTTCTTCAAGTTAAACTCGAATTGCATGACGAGCCAATGAGATATCGATATTCCACTTCATGTGATTCGCTGATGTATGACTGTCGTTAACGATAATTCGTTAACAACGTTAGTTCGTTAACAACCGTCGCTTGCAATCCGAGAAACGGCCGCGCGTTATGTGCCTCTTGCTCGACGCGAAAATGGCGGATTGGCCGTTCTCCGGCTTGAGAGTCTCCACCACGTAGACGAGGCGCGGCCACGATACTCACCATGACATCATTCCATGACAGCCGGCCATTCCAAAGCGCAGAATTTCAGGCCAAACAAACAGGCGGCCGCTCGATATATACGGTACCCAACGGCGTGAGCGTTTCAAATGTAATAATATATATATATATATATATATATATATATATATACATATATATGTATATGTAAGCGAGACGCACGCGGACGCTATAAACCGGCAATCGGCCGGTCGGCTCCGCCGCACGCTCGCGCACGGACCGTTCAAATAAACGGCTGAAATACGATCGAGGGTGGCAACAAATGTGCACTTGGCGCTTTCCGTTTAACGGGCCGAGTATTTCGGGACCCGGAATTCGCGCGGTCGAGATATACGCGACGATTGTCTCGACTGTCGGAGTTGTTAGAAATTTGGTAATTGTCGGAGCCTAATTTCTTTCTTCGAGAATAAAATTTTAATCGTGCATTTTTATGAATCGAGAAGTCGGTTTCGTTGCTTCAATTGCGAAATCGTCCGTCGCTTTTGATGAGACTTGTATAAATGACGTCTTCGATTTTAGCGCCGACCGTGAACGACTGGATATATCGAGGACCGTCTGGCCTGAACGTGCAGCTATTGTAAATGAGTTTATAGCTCCATATTAAAACACTGTAGATCATATATACTATACGTTATTAACACTTACTAGTTACTACGCTGACACAGCCGTGCTTTTGTACTTAGATATTTATTCACCGCATTTTTACGAGGACTTGATAGAAAGCGTAGGTTAACGTCTCGGCGTAGTTGTGCACACTGAAGAGCGAGCACTAAAACCGTAATTTATAAGTGCGATGTACGCTAATTTGTAGAAATAAAAACAAGAGAGACTAAAATCTGTCGCATTTAATTCCCCTTTTATTCCTAATGTATAAAATAAGAGTAGGGCTATTTTAATCACCTAAGATCTATAAGGACCTTCTGTGACTTCCTGCTGAAAATTGTACGTGATTGTTGATGGGGGCCGGGATTTGAACTACGGGACCCTTCCAATTGTTATTAATCACTCGCGTTGGTACGAAGTTACGTCATGTTCGTTACTAACTTTCTAGAAATTAAGTCGATATTTTTTATATACACATTTTTACAGAAATATTATATTATATATGTATATATTATTTTATACGTTACGTAAAATATGTGCTACCTCATTTCATCGTGTATTTCGTTTCAAATTATAACGAATTTAAATTTATAAATTTGTTCCCCGATTAATCTGAATATAATTTTTCAATTATGAAGAACTTGTATTCTTAAAGCTAAAAGTTTCGTACTAAAAACGGTTGCAGCCGATTTCGCAGGACCGTGCGACCGCAAGCCAACGTGGAGTCTTATCTCTCTCGCCTCCTCGAATGATATTTGCAACGATACACGCGTAGCGAAATGAAATAGTACGCGGACTAGGTCACACGCGGTAACAACGCGCCTCAAATATTTGTCGAGCCCTTTACTTTCCCCTTTTAATGGCCCGAAAACCGCGAACGGGCCATTCTCTCGGCCGAGCAAACAGGGGGCTTATCGAAATCCACCCGAGGGACGTGGGAATGTCGCGACTTTATGCCACTTATCCGCGTCTAGGAGATTAAAAGGAGAGAAGGTACACGTGTATACTTCTGACGATAGAAATTATCGCTAGTTAGAACGTGAATTTCTATAAACCTCGCAAATTCGATATTTTCGAGATTTTAATTAAATTGCATTTCATTTAGAAATAATTTGTCCATGCTACTTCTAACAATAAGTTTATGATTGTAGTTATTATTTATTCGTCAGAAACGAGATGCTCGAGTCTCTTCCCGTACACATACGTGAATTTTTGTATTTCTCTTATTTCGTATTAATATTACAATTTTAATCTCTTTGTTTTTCTGGCGAGTTATGCCAAGTTTAGAGCTAAATTTAGAGCGGACGATACCGTGGTGAAAACAAGTCGGTAACACGCGGCGATCGTTCACGATGGGCTTCGTCGGGTTAGATCAACTCCGCTTGACTTTTTTTCTCCTCGTCATCTCTCGGCGAAAGAAGAGACCGATGAGCTTGACGAGAGTCAGCCCTTCCATCCCGCCGTATCATCGTACGGCCATCTGATTTTTTTCCTCGCATCGTTGTCAGACATCGGGATTTCGATAAAGCACCGACGAGAGGCGGCCAACGGAACGGAACAAACGACGGAAGCGGCAACTCTCTTGACCCCTCGGCACGATAGAATTCCGTGAACGAGGAGCAATATAGCGGAGAAACAATCGGTGGTGCAAACGCGACAGTACCACCCATTGAAATGTACGGGCAGCTGGGTGTCGGAAAGAGCCGCCATTTATACGCTTTATCTATTTTAATTTCGTCACGTGTATATGTATATTCGATTTACTGGAAGGCGGTCGTTCTGTAACATCGAACGACTTCCGGGTGCTGCTTCCAGGAAATCGTGGAATCGACGTCTATCTTGATACAAGCACATCCGCACATTCTCTGTCTTTCTCTCTCTCTCTCTCTCTCCCTCTTTCTCCCTTTCTATGGATTTTCACAATGAGCTTTAATACTATTAGTAAATTTGCTGACAAGATGTCTAATTATAAGATATATTAATGATACATTTTTTTTAGCAAGAAAGTTTAAATTAAAAATTAAAAATTCGCAAACAATATTTTCTTTAAAGGTGACTTCGATCGAATTTCAATTAATTTAAACGCCGATTAATTCAACAGCAGAGTAGCTTAAGTTAAAGTTTCGAACTAAGTAATTTGTTTCGAATGTAATTATTCTTTTGCCACGATAAAAAATTAAGAATTCTGTCCATATTAAAAAGATACAAGTATTTGACAAATTAATAACCGATTAAGTTAATCGAAATTTGACCAAAATGCTATCCTGAACGTAGCTTTAGATTGAATTTAATTGCACTTAATGAAAATTGTTATGCAATTTTAACATACAAATTATAATATAGTATAAATCATATAATTGACAAATATCATTAAGACTAAATATCTTTTTAGTTATTGCACAGTATTGTATTAGCTTGTGATTATAAAATTTGCACAAAAATATGTTAATCGATTTTATATAGATTCATATTTTTCACAATCCTGGATACTTTTCGCCTTCATTTGAATAAAAGACATTTCCCTTTTTTTTGGAGGATATGGTCTCGGGACGATCGAGTGCGATGACATTTCGTACGATAAATAAATATTTGAGCCTGTACGATAATATATCGATAAAATTTTCGACAGTTCGGGCATTCAGCGCCCCGCAGAATAAAGAGTTGTAAACCCTTACAGCTGTTCCAGGTTGTGCTACGTTTTATCGGCCAGTTATATATCCTCCTTACTATCTATCCATTCATCGAAATCTCGCCTCGCGACACGCGTGTGCCATTGTGATTGCGGGAGAGTCTTAGGGCCAATCATAAATTCCGTTCGATATTTCTGACGAAAAATTAATCACGAAATCAAAATGCGAAACGACGCAAGAATCATTTATATCATTGCTTCATTCCGAATTTTCTAAATATAGAATTATCTATAATTAAAAGAAATAGCATCATCGGTAAAAAGTGCGTAAAAAATATCTTGTTGACGTAAACAGAATCGGATTTATACAAAGAAGCTTTATTACCTCGAAACTTTATTTAACGAATTAATGTCATTTCGCATCTCGTGGCGTCATTTGAGATATCTTGTAGGAAAGATTTACGTGATCTCGATGAGACTCGCGTCTTGATGATGATAAATATGTATATATACATACATATTTTTATATAATATATATCCAGTAGATAAGAAAGGGTCGAAGAGCTTATCAGCCGACACGACGATAGCTCTAATTAGCGCGGCAATTAGACTGTTTTAAGAATTGCTGAATAGCCGTGGAGATAAGTTTCGTCCACTTATTCGCGCTGAAATTATCAATTAAGTTCGCGGGGGAGGTCGCGACGCAATCGCGGTCGTTTTCCGGTCGCTGAGGATGACACCCCTCCGTCGCCCTTCGCCCTTCGTTGTTCTTCTCCGCGAGCGCGGGAAGGGCGAAGTCGCGAGCGTCCGGCAATCTAATCGATCGCCCTTTCGGTACACACCAAGGGACCTCACCACGTGTGAAACTAGACGAGGTCGCATACCCATAGAGACGAAGGGCCTGGCTCGCCGTGACGCGCGGCGTCAATAGCAAGTTAAACACGAGTAGCGATTTATCGTGGCGTTACCATGGTAATTATGCGGTAGATATCGATAAACCATGCACCTAGGTACATATCAGGGGCGCCGATACAAGCTTATCAGTAAGAACCAAAGGGGCGTCCGCGTCCGGGAATTTTTAACTGCGCAGCGTGCAGTTCTCCTCTAGATAATGCATTTCGATGGACCTTGCGAGAGCTCGCGACGCGATATATCTTTACAAATTACATTCACATTTGCTACTTAGCATTAATTATTCATTATGAATCTTGAAGGAATTATAACGGGTACGTTCCGCGACTTGATTGGCGTCCCATTGACGTCCCTCGGCAACTCTCGCTGTCGTTTCGACGAAACTGCAATTGCTGCTCCTTGGCGGTCGATATCTCACCCCTTTTCCCTTCGGCGCCCGTCCAAGCGCGGCACATCTTAATTGCCAGCGGCGAGTGAAGATAATTGGCATTTGGCAGCGAGTGATCCGCGATACGCTCGTCCCGGCGATGGCGGCACGGCGCGGTAGCTTCTTCTCGGAAAGAAGTTTTGTTTGTACGTTTTGTAGGTCTTGAATTTACCGCAGGCTCTTCTGCGCCCGAGACCCGCGGCCGCGTCGTCTTCTTCGCCCAACGTCGATGGTAGATACGACGGGAGAGACGCCGTCTGAAAGGCGGGGAGAGTTCTTCCCTTCAGCCTCCTTACCCCCTTGGCCGCTCTCATTCCGCTTCTTTTTCCCTCCATTTTTCTGCGCAGACGGTTTTCTCCACGGCACTTACTGACGTCGATGATGCATTAACGTAATTGCGTTTGCGTCCCGTTCGCGAGATAAGACGGGACAGCCCGCCGAAAGCCCTTCTTTTAAACTGAAAATTCGTGCTCGCCTCGGGAACTCATGCCGTTCGTAAGTATGCCGGACTTGTGGAACTTACACACTGACAATGAGAGAAAAATATAGTTACTTTTGGCCCAACCATAATTTTGTAATATTTCTAACAATAAATATGATTAACTTAACTATATGCATTATTATGTGAACCATTTTACTGAATTATTACTGAAAATATTATAAAATTGTTTGGTCCAAAAGTAATTATATTTTCTCTCAGTGCGTTGTTGTACGACCATTTATTATAGTGGTCTATCTATTCTAATTTATATTTTGTCGTTTTTGAAGAAATTATAATTTAATTTGCCTTAACAATAGTAATTTATTTAACGAGAGAAAATAATTGGCAACAAATATATTTTTATAAAAAAAATTCATCGAAAATATTTATTTGCTACGATCTCTTAATAATAAATGATTCCTATTTATGTACCCAACTGTATATTTTAGTAGACGTGTCACACTCAAAAAAAGTATTTTACGTTAAAAGTGATTTTTTTCTATAATCTCATATTCTGAGTTTGCTGTTTTACAGCAAACATATTCCTCTTTCAATATAAAGTGAAAAATACTTTTTTTCTCTCTTAAATACTATATATTATACTATTTATTTTTAGTTTATACTATTTTTTTCTTGATTTCAAAGGAATCCTGTTGAGATCAATATAAGAATAAAATCCTCTAAAATTTAAATAGGATTCCACGTATATCAAAATTATTTTTTTTTTGGTGCTTGTTACGTGAATTTATAAAATTGAAAATAAAGCAAACATATACGTATGACAGGCCTTTACAATTTTCTCTTATTTCAGCGAAGGCTTAAAAGAGAAAAGGTCTTTTTTCTTTGCAGTATTCAATCTTTTGATCATTTACGATTTCAATTTCATTTTTTCTCATTTGCAACTCTCATGAAGAGTTGTGGATCCGCTCGTTATGCTTCGCTCTCCGAAGGTCGGAATTCCCGGCGAAGGGATTTCGTCAATTCTGCGCTTCTGATCTGAAAGCTGTAGACCGCAACGGGCAGAAAAAAACGATTAATGCCGCGACGTCACCTAAGGTGGAGGATAAGAGGAAGAAGTGAGAGGAGAGCCCGAGGCCTTCTGCACTGTCTCAAGCACTCTCCTCGTGAGTGACTCTCGACTGGTATGGCTGACAAAGAGCGAGTATCCACTACTATATCGAGGTACTAGAACCACCATGTGCACGGGCGTACCCGTGAATACCAGCGGCTTAGCGAGGCTCGCGCTATGTGAATATTCGCGTTATCGTCGTGGCCTTTCAACATTCCGACAGGAATCGCCGAGGAGTACCGGGGAGATTGGTGCTCGGCGCGATGACACCGAGGAGCTCCGACGAGGTAAACCGCGGAAAAATAGAAGAGGGCAAAAGCGCAATAATGACCGACGGCGAAATGATTATTTTAATAAATTATTAAAAGAAGATATCAACGATTAATTTACAACTCGCCGCCGACCTTCGACGGTAGAGACGTCACAATATTCCGGAGACGTTTATGTACCGGGGATCTTAACTCTTTCTCTCGCCTACTCGTTTCTTTCTTAACGGGCGACTTCGACGAACCGTAGAACCGTGACATACAGCAGGTACGTCTCATTTCTCGGTCCCGATTTTAAGAAGCTTTTGAAATTCGAGACGCGATACCGACACGTGGCCCACCGATTCGTCTCGTGTGCGAGGTTCTTGTAATCGAGTCCTACGAAGTACGCCGATTCGTTGTAGTTTGTATACATCGTGAGTGTAATTTAGCCGTAATAGACGTATATAAGCAAAATGAGATATTTAATAGAAAATAATAATTGAATATTCAAAGACGAATTCTTTTAATTGGAGCAAATTTCCTCTGATATTAAAGAGAGTGGAATGGACGACGTCGTAAATAATAATTCTCCCTCGAGAAGACTTTGGTGTCCTACAAGCCGCAATCGTCACTTAACGAATGGATATAGAGTTCTGTCAATTCTTGGTTTTTTTCTTCTTAAATTATGCGTAGATAAACGCAAATGTTTCTTCGCGTGGACACGAACAAGAAGAGGGAATTTCTATCGGAAGTCACGATGAAAAATTGCCGCGATAACGGTCAAACACAATAAACTGGCTCCCCACTCAGGTCGCTCAGTGCCGACTGAGACTAATTGCGGCTCCGATTACAATGTCCTCGGCTATTATTATAATTTATAACTCGGTATTGTTGTTGCGCGATCGCGTTATCGGCGATGTGACGCGCGCATGCCTTTCTATCGACGGGCAACGAACGAGACCCGGTCCAAGAATTGGAAAAGTGACGAGGTTGGTCAACGTTTTATGACCTAGATCCTTGTCTTGAATTTATAGGGGTAGAAAACCCTGTCATTTTGACGATAAAAATTTAATTACTATCGGAAAGATTATTAATTTGGTTTAAAAATTAGATTATACAAACTTAAGTCGTAATTACATTTTGCAAATGTTGATTCTAAATTTAAAATTTGTAAGAATAAAGAATAGAAAGACTTATCGATTTCGAAAATGAAAATTCAATTGATGAGATTACAGCGTGGCTTAAAAATTAAATCAGAAAGATTAAATTAAAAGGATAAATTTGCAATTACATTTGACGAACGTTGATCCTAAAGTGTTTTAAATTTGACAAAGATATTTTTGAATTATGAATACAATCCTATACGATTGGCAAAAATACAATATTCAAAAATCGAGATGGATAATCGTTAATTTATCAAGAAATTAGATATACACTTTTATTATTTTACGTTTATCGAATTCAATTCATTCCTAATACATATAATAGAAATGAATGTAATTTTAAGATAATGATATTAATGAGATATCTTAGCAATATTCGATAATAATATTGAAAATATAATAATCTTTGAAATTGGACTTTTCAATCAAAGATTTAAAATTTTTCTATAATTTATGTAAAATCATGTCAAATATAAATTTTATGCGATTGCTAAATTCACATTTTGCTGCCATTAAATGGAAACTATAATTGTTGGACTGCTGTAGAACAAAAGGAAAGGATTTGTTGAGGCGATACGATTTAATTATATCGTGCGACTTTTGCGTCAAACAAATAAAAGTTGGTAATTAAATCGTCACATTCGCCATTAAATAACAGCGGCACTGCGGACTGCATAATGTACTTGTATTGTAAATAAATGCCTATGTTGCGGCATCGACGGCATCAACGAGCTGCTGGTGATTGACCCCTTTGTGGGCCTCACGTTACCCCGCCGCGATAACGGGGGCCGAGATTCGACGCGAATTGGAGTGGAAAAAGATTACATGGACTCCGACTTTTTGGTTCGGCCGTGACGAATTGGCACGATTATGTAACCGCTTCACGTGGCTGATTAAAGGAGTCAGATGCGTTATCGCGGGGCGAGCGATACGGTGAGGGATCGAGGTGGAGATCGGGTCCCCGTCGAGTTCAACGCGGATGCGGCCTCATCAAAGGTTTTTATCGTCGTCCCGAGTTTTCCCCGGTTTTCTCGTTCTCTCGATGGGGGAAAAAAAAAAGGAACGAGGAATTATCACCGTCGCATTGTCTGCGAGAGCGATAGAGAGGTCTTTCGGGGTCATGTTGCAAGAGCACGATGCGGAGACGCGCGGCGTTGCCGGACGCGACAACAACCCTGAAGCACAGGGGGTCCCCTTCGGTCTTATTCATTTATTTGAATATTCGAGCAAATCTATTTCCCTGTCCTCATTTTGTGATAAACATAAGCAGTCGTATACCGTTTCGCTTATCGTCTTAACTACCTGCTATTTTTTTTTTAAATAACATAAATATCTTATTATAATAAGTGGCTTGCTTGAAACATGCGCTATTTATATAAATAATAGAAATAATTTCGAGACTCGAGTAACTTTTTTGTATATAAAATAAATTCCCGAAATCTGCGCTCTGTATTAGAAATGCAATAATTTAGATCTATATTGTTTGTAAAATCGTCCGAATGCAAAACGAGTTTCTCACCGTCGAGCTTATTATACCCCACTACTTTCTCAGCGGTTGGCGTCGGGAAACGAAGCTTCCATCGCATAAAATAGTCGCCTCTTCCGCGTTTGCTCGCGAATTCCGACTGCGCGGGCCGTCATAAATTTATTACCCGCCTCGGCCACCCGCCACGGCCGTGGTCCTCGACGCTCGCAGGGAGAACGAAGGCGAGAGCGTAGCCTCAAGGCGGGCACTTTTTGCTGGGCACACATGTGGCCGGCTAGCGGCGATTCGGACTCGATAAAAGCTCGGGTCCGAGATGATGACGGCCGAGAGAGAGAGAGAGAGACGGAAAAAGGACGAGGCGGAGAGAGAGAGGAGAGAGGGAGAAAGAGTGCCCGGCTGGACCTCGCTGTTCGCCAACTTGAGCGAATCGCATGTGCGATGGTGCGCACATCCGCGAGCTCGGACAGAGAAGGAGAGAGAGAGAGAGAATGAGAGAAAGAGAAAATGCGCGTGCGTACGCGTGCGGGTGCCGTGCATTATGCACGTGCACCGCTCGCTGGTCAGCGATGGCGGACCGGCCGCAGCTAGCAAAAAGCGCTCTCTCCTACGTCCAGTGTGAGAATGAGCGCGGTTATCGATTACGCGCGACGGAGAGCGCGATGCGATTCATTAACCCCCTTCGCGGTCCCTGCGAGGGATGGTTTCTGCAATTTTTTTTTCTTAATTTTTTTGTAGCTTTAATTTAAACCGTGGGATCTCGACAATCTTATGAATAATCTTATAGACATAATTGAGTTAAATTAGATTGTTTTGAAAAACCTAACGTGAATTTAGACGTGTATAATATCTCACTTTGCATAAAAAAATAATTTTACAATTTCTAATGAGCTGTGATTCGGAGGGAATATAATATTCATTTTGTCGCTTTTAAATTACAGGTTGACGTTGGTGTTTACATTGCAGTTCGAGATGGGTAGATCTGTGAAATTGGCACCCCGAAATGCAAATTTTTACAAAATTGATATGGCCTTTTATTGTCCATAATTTATCCATCTTTTTTGTAGTGTATTTATGGACAAATATGGATAAATATCAATTTTGTAAAAGTTTGCATTTTCGGGTGCCAACTTTACAGATCTGAGATAGATATCTTCGGAAATGGGAGAAAATTGGAAGAGAAAAACTAATCGGTTAGCACATTCAAAATTAGAATTTATTTATGTTTCTTCGCACTTGCGAAGGTTTCGGTTGTCAAAGTGACATTTCTCGACCGCGATCATGCGAAGGAGCGAACCACAAGTGGTTGCTCTCGTACGCAGGAGGATTTATGGTTTTCGAGAAAATCGGATCGGGTCGTTTTTACGATGTCGCTCGAAACTCTCTCCGCGATGACGACTACGACGACAATGATCGTAAAAGTCGTCCCGCTTTCGCCGCGACGATATGAGAATTTCGGAACGATAGGACGGAAATTTGAGTGCGGTTTCGGAAAAGTGTCCACGGCGCCATCTAATTATTCGATCTTACGCGATCACTTTACGATACTTTTTAATGCCGTTTCTGGGAAAAGCTCGTTTATCTCGATTATATCCCCGAGTAATAAGTCGTTAAGCCGCAAAGATCGGAGAGAGAGATTGCACCTAATATTTTATATCCATATCTTATACATATATTGCACGCAAATGTAATTTGTTTATTCAAATCGTTGTTCGGATTAAAGATTACCAAATTGTTGAAGCAACACGAATAGTGTTAATTTAATTAAGATCGATTTAGTTTAATTTACATCAACGATATGATCCTTTATCAAAAATTGTATTAAAATTAATTATAACTTAGAGAATATCGATTTGAATTCGGCAATGGAGTAGAAGTCCCCAGTAACGATGAAACAATATTATTATAAATTATAATAAATTATTATAAATAATAATACATTTATCATTATCTTTCATCGCATTACTCTCATGATTCCTCTTGTTAGTATTGCACAAGTATAAAAAATATAATAAAATAATTTTTACTTCTAGAACAGTTATGTCCATTTCTACCAATAAGTATAGATAAACTTATTCTTAGTTTAATTTGCTTTTCATCTTTTTCTAATTCTTAAAATTAAAAGATGGAAAGTAAGTTAAACCATTATTAAAATTAATTCATTGGTAGAAATGAACATTAAGCATTCCTTTTGAATTAGAAATTATTTCTCTCTCTCTCTCTCTCTCTCACTCACAATCAGCCAAAATCTAAAGTTTCTCGGTTGTGCCAGATTAGGGAATATTTTCTCTCCCCGGCCCTTCGCATTTACGACGGCGGATCGTGCCCTGGTGGCACGCTCCGGGTCGCGAGCGATCGTAAAACAGCGAGGCCTTGTTTCGTCTAATAGCTCAAAACATCGTCGCCAGGGTTGGCCAACGAAAAAGTGCCACCACCTTGCCCCCACGTTCTTCTCTCCTCCGCTCTCCTCTTCTCTCCTTCCCGCTGCACCGCGCGCCGATAAATTTCCTCGCGCGCTTGTCAAAACGTTGGTGGGACCATAAATTTCGCCCCGGTCCCGAACCGGAGCGGGTTATTAACGCGCGACCGACATTTCGCGGCCGCCAACGACCCCCGCAATAGCGTTTCCTCTCCGTACCGGCGAACGCTAGGTCACCCGACGGTGAAACACAAGCGGCACACCGTATATCACCCCGGCCACTCCAATTTGCCAGGTAATTTTTACGAGACCGCCGCCGCCACACGCACAGCTTCCTTTTACCGGGAAAACATGACGAATCGCGGAACGAATCCTTATCGTTGGTGACGTTACAGGCGAGAATCTTAATTTTATTTTAAATAACGTGCGCGCGTATTAAATATAATTACATGATAAAGCGGAAAGCGGACAAGAGACAGATTCGTTAATTATAACCGACGTTAATCCGATCTTGCCTCGCCAACAGTCGCATCACTGCTACAAACGCGAGTCGCATTCGCTAATTCAATTCAAAAGTTATCCACTGGAAAGCGTAAGAACCGAGAAGAGAGGCGCGCGCGTCCTCGAGGAATGCGAAGGATGCGCCCCATGTTCGGAGAAGCCGAATTTGTCCGGCTCGAGGACCTAGACAGAAGCGTAAGGACCCCGGCGGCGGCGGCCGCCAGGACCCCTGTTCTTCAGGCTCGAGGACACTCCTCGTGCGTTTCCTCGAGCTGTCATGCCGGGCTGACGCGCGCGTTGGGAAGGGTTCCCAAAGTGCCGGTGTGTGATACGTCGAGAGACCCCGCGCGCTCGGTGGCTCGTTGGCATCTCCTTGTCGCGAGAGGGGCCCCGCTCGGTACACGGATACACCGTATAGAGTTTCCTGCCTGCTCGCGTCCGGCTGTTTTCCGTCAGGGAGACTCCGCGATACCGCGCCCACGGGGCTTTTTCTTAACGTTCGGCCCGTTTGACACTCGATAGCGCCCAGCCCGGCCTATTAGCCCGCGTATTAGAGGATCTACGCATTGCGTACGTACCACCCGTTCACTCACATGTGAAACTCCTACGCGCGCACGCACGCACACACGTGCGAGCAACGTGCGTGCAGCGTGTAGAGATGTGGGATGACGTGGGCAGAGACACGGACACGTGGTGCGTGCGCGCGAGATGCGATGCCCGAGGCATTCTCCTTCTTCTCTCGTCTCCTCTCCTTTGCCCCTTCTTCCTCGTCTTCTTCTTCTGCGCCTTCTTCTTCTTCTTCTCCTCATGTCTTCGAGGAGTCGTTTCTTGCCGCCGTCCATCCGTCAGATACGATCTTTCCCGTTTGATAAATCACTACCGGAAATTCCGACAAAAACGCACATCGCTCCTCCCTCTCCCTTTCGCTCGCGCTCTAAATGTTTAATTGGCGAGTACCGGTTAGAGCGTACTTTCCCTCGCGAGGGTAAACGCCGTTTTCAATTAGTATTACGGTTCTACCTGATTTACATTGTGTTCTTCGTACACTAATTTGTTGTGTAATACCCTGTACGCGATACTGTATGTGATAGTATAAGAGAACCATAAAAGAAATCTTAAATAAGATATGCAGAAT
This sequence comes from Tetramorium simillimum, assembly GCA_011636635.1. NCBI lineage: Eukaryota > Metazoa > Arthropoda > Insecta > Hymenoptera > Formicidae > Tetramorium > Tetramorium simillimum. The sequence continues at coordinate 32,029 of VBVQ01000479.1, read as the reverse complement.
ATCTTAAAACTAGCATAATTTTCTTATCGTCTAAGACTCGCTTGAGGAACTTTTCGTTTCCTCACACTTCTCATTTAATGAAAAGGATGTGCGATTATATGATCTCGGTAATTTTTATGAAAAGTGTGCATCACATTATATTTCTTAATTTATAAAAGGGAAAGACAATTTTATTAAAGCTCCAAATCATTCATATACAATTCACATATAAATTGAACTAATTCTTATAATAGCTCTTACGTGATTATATTTTTCTTTTATTTCTTATATTTTGTATGATAATTTAATCATTATCACTTTAAATTCCTTGCATAGATTTAAATAATTTTTTTATATAATTTAAACTGTGCATTTTGCATTTCGCGTTGAGGCTTAATTATACACTGTCTTCATCTTCGCTCTTCGGGATTAATGCCATTGCGACTCGTTCTGTTGATACTTGAACAAAATCAGCTTTCACAATGATCTCAGAATTATATCTATCTGTCAGTTCATTGTGAAAACCAGTTTCGTCTTAATGCTGGCTGGATGGTTCCGATTTCATCGTAGCTCGATAGCATCGTCCAATCATGAGGCAGGAAAAGTGGTAGTCTAGGAAAAATATCCATACATGATACGTTAATTTGTATAATTGTTGAGCTTGTTAATTTTAATAACTCGGCAAACGAAATTCGCTATAAGTATTTCAACAGGCGCTCGCAGCTGTTTTGTCCACTTTCCACGTCGTCAACGATCCTGAAAATAGAAGAAGACAGATTAGTTCCAACGAACTGCTGAAGAAGAAGCGAAAAACAGGGGGAAAAAAAAGAAGAGTAGTCGCGCTCTCTCCTCCCATGCCGCTCGCGGCTTTCACTTCTGCGGATTTTTAAAACGGGGCGCGACCTGAACGCGGCCGATGCCGAACGAGACAGAGAAGGCCGTTCCTACCTCGAATTTCTGTGAATGTCCTAAAATAACAGGCAGACGTGTGCCAGACGTCGTCGAAATTCGTAATTTCGAGAATCGGTCACCCGGCGGTGAACACCGCGCCCTTCCCGTTGTTTCTTTGTGCTTTGAGTTGGATCTTGGGAAAGGACGGCATACGGAAGATACATTTGTTACGAGAGGGATCCACTCAAAGGATCCTGCGTTTTCCCATAAATAACTATTGCGTCCTCGACTTTGTGCACGTGACTCCCGCAATTACGCAGATAAAAATATCGTGCTGACTCGAGTGTATCAATAAATCAAAACAATAGCATTAAGCAAAATGGATAATAATCATTAATCAATGTATCAATGCAGTAATCAAAAGTAAAAAATAGAATTAACTTATTATTTATGTTAGGCTGGATAGCGAATGGGCTCTCTTCTTCTCGTCAAGAGACGAAGTATATAGGCTATCGAAAATGCGAGCCATAGAGTTCAAAACTATCTTTACTCCACGACTTTCCAAGACGAACTGCCCCGACTCATGCTCATTATTCCTGTTCGTTAAGTCAAAAGGCACAACATAATAGAGAGTTCGGTATACATTGCTTGTTTTGATCGTTTCGAGTTTATCTTAGGCCCGAATTTTTAATCGAATCTCAGATCTCGAGAGCTGAGAGAATCTCAGATCCAATTCTCGAACTTGATCTCAACGTTTTCTCATTTAATGTAAGTTGCCAGCTTGCGGCCGAGTGCAATGTCTGCTGCAATTGTAAACAAGTACAAAATAAATTTAAGTTATTTTGGTAAATAGACACTGCACTCGGCCGCAAACTAGCAGCTTACAGTAGATGAGAAACCGTTGAGATCAAGTCCGAAAACTCTGGATCTGAGATTAGACTATAAATTCGGGCCTCTTACTATAGAAAGTTAAATACACGTACAGCCTGTTCAACCGTTATCAAGTTTAATCCTACATTTACAACAAAGAGCGTTCGTTTCGAAACTCCGTTAATAAAAACACGGTAACGTTTGTATTTTGGGAGTAAATTGACGGTATGTGTGTGTGTGAAAGAGAGAGAGAAAGAGAGTGTGAGACGTGCAGAGCGGTGTCGCTGGACAGGTCAAACACCAGATGGACCGACGAGGCGCGCGCAGAGGTACACGATGACCTCGAGGAATGCGGGGGGGAACGATGATCAGTGATATTTAAACCCTCATCGATCCTTAATCGACGGTATCTACTTGGGAGGTTCTCATCGTACCAGCGGGGAATGTTATACACCGATTTTAAAACCGACGCTTAATATCTCTCCGCGCGCGACGCGGATGAATAAACGTTTCTTACATAAACGCGTTATTATCGCGTGCACGTTAATTCTTTTAGATGCCCGCGCGATGCGGCTCGTGCAACACCTCGTGCGTTCTTTAAAACGCGGGTTTTCTTTTTTTTTTCTTTTTTCAATTCAATTATGTAAGTCACGTTCCCGCGCCTGTCGCTTTATCGTAGAAAATACAACATTGGCGACTGGTCAATTGTAATTCTTATTCAAAAGGAAATGACAAAGAAATTTCTTCGTCACGATTAGATATCGCTTATGATTTCTTTTAATTCTCTCCACGTAGAAGTTCGCGAAAGCCGAGCGCGAATAAATTCCACTGCGATACTTCGCGACTTCGTCAGTAGACGTCCATAAGGGTCCATCGCGGAATATACGTTATTTTGCACGTGTGTTATCGGTCGGCTGATAAGCGAGTCGGTTACACGGAGCCCTGATAGAGATACCGCGACCTCGCGACCCGATGGCCATATTCCGTGAAAGAGCGAGGCGAGGAAGAGCCAGTACGCGAGGATTTCGTCTCTCTTCACTTCCTTCAATTGAAGTATTATACAAGGAGCCCCATACAACTGTCGCACGTGCTCACGATCGCGTCGAAGGAAACGGCGATTGCGCTGTTGACACTGCAAGAGATAATCAAGAGAGATAATCAAGCAGTTCTTTGACATCGACGAATTTTTGCTGAATTATCTCGAAAGTGTAAACAATTTGCGAAGCCTCGTTAAACCTAATTTTATCTTAACGAAAACTTGATTAAGTTCAGATCTCAAGTATTATACTCGACTATGTAACTTATGAATTGAGAGGAAAGACGATTTTAAATTTTTCACAGAGTGCACTGGACGACATCCAGTAATTCTGGATCATCCGGTATAGTACTTCCGCGCTGATTCGCGACGACGTCCAGCTTCAACCCGAATGGATTTGTAGATCCTCGCTTGAACGATGTCCACTGTTTTCCATTCCGTATTTCTGGGATAGCGCATTAAAAGATGACGAGAATGAGAGAGAAAAAGGGAGAAGGAGAGAGAGAGGACGCAATCGTAACGCCGATATCTCGTAACGGCGTGCACCGCCGATCGGCTTGCTCGCTGATTACGCTGTCCGTGTTCGGCCCTTCCGAGAAATCGGACCGCCGCTTTTATCTAATTAACGCGGTCAGATCAGCCGCGACAGTTATTCGATGGACTGGTGGCGATCGTAAACTTTAACGAGCGAGGATCACCGGAACGTCGCGTGATTGTTGTACATACATACGCACGCGCGAAGTTGCTGGTTATCGAAATACCGCATGTAACGAATCGCATTTATGAAAAACGTAAAAGACTGTCGACAATTACTTCAATGAATATCGAATCAATATCGCGAATTAAATTAGAGAAGTCTGTTTCCTAGTTTTACATTTATCTCACTTTTTGTCGAAAATAAATAATTGTCATCGAAATGGTACATGAAATATGAATCGTTTTCGATGTTTAATTCATACTGCATAAAGTATACGTAAATATATACATAAGAAATTGAATAAATGTTCGTTTCACTTTGCAAGTTTAAGAACAATGGAAAACATAAAAGATATGTAACTATATATAAAAATAATTGTTCAATATTAAAAATAAAGATTAAATTAGTATAATCTCTTTTCCTTCTTCGTCTCATTATTGTTTATAAAAATGTATTATTTCTTTATTGCTGGATGAAAAAAAATTAAAATCTTTTCATCCCCAGTGATGTCAACAGCTACTGCTGATAAGTAACGTCAGAGTGATCGGTACATTTAACAGCGTTATCTAAAGTTAGTAACGTACCGAAAGAGCACAACTTACCCATTCCAAGTAACGTGAAATCTACATGTCCATCCATCGCATGTTAGTTTTCTACATTACCGACTCTGGTATCCTGCATTATCCAATGAGACATCTGCTATGGTGGAGGGGGAAGAGGAGATAAATGCTCATATAAAGAGCATGACAAAAAAATTGTTACGCAAAAGTTCAACGAGCAAACTTTCGTAACTCAAAAAAGTATATGAATTATCTTTTTATGCCTGTCTAAAATTCTATAAAAACATATCTAAGGTATTATTCCAATTTTCAATACAAATTTCAAATTAAAAGATTTCGTGCCGCAAAAAGTGTCTACCTTTTTAAAATTGCGTTACTTTGTTTTTTTTTCATTGTAAAAATTCGGAAATTAAGCGATAAAATTTGAATTTTAACTCTTCGGAGCCCCTGACGCAAGAACTTCAATCCCGAGACAATGGCGTAAGATTGATATCTCCGCATCCGTATCATCGAAGGCCGAGTTCGCCGAAACTTATATACCGGTTTTTAATCTTCACGACTGTCTTGCGCGCGAAAGAGCGTAGTAAACGGAAGAGGCGTAAAAGCCATTCAAGTCCAGCGCGGCGAGTCATTGATAGAGGCGACGAAGCGAGGTCAGCTATTTGTACGCGTGACAGATCCCTCCAGAGAATCTCGCGCATGGACGAGAACGGTGGCGGCCCATGCGCGCACGCACGCACGCACGCACGCACTCGCGCGTTGGGGGCCCCGCGGGTGTGTACTATGCGTGCGTGACACGTCCGCGTCGCGTTGCGTGTGCGGATCGATTCCGGACCTCGATATGGTGGCCGAAAAAACGAATCCCACGAGAAAAAAGAAGATATCAGAAGATTATCCGGACCTCGTTAGAACCCGGTCGTTATTTCGTCCGATATCACATGTTTTCTTTTCGTCTTTCTCTCCCCCTCTCTCTCTCTTTTTTTTTCTCTTCTCTGCGATAGACAACTTTGCACGAAACGTTTGCACAGCTGCCGAAGCACATCGATATCTGGAAGCTAGAAAGATTCGCTGGCTGTCTAAGTTCGTGCTAGCTGAATATACTTGTAACGGCACGACGGTATTTTGCTTAGATAACGCAAGTGGTTGAAAAGACCTCTCAGATGCCGCCTTTCAGATATCTCTCGAATCTCTACGTTGTTTAGGAGAATAATATCATTTGCAGTTGTCTTTGTCAATGATTTTTAAATAGAAATCTTATCCAAAATTTGAAATATATTTATCATTAACATTAATATATCTATAACTGTCCAAGAAATTGTGATCAATCAAATTGACAGCAAGAATTAATATAATTAATAGAATGTACAAAAAAACTGACGACTTATGATAATAAAAAAAAATTAATTAACGCGGCTTATTCGTATCGTATTACATAGTATCGCATCGTAGTATAAATTACATCTTACAACCTTTCCTCAGGAAGACAGGTGGTATCACGGGAGATAATGCGAATGAATAGCGAGAATTTTTTTTTACCCAATTCCTCTACTGGAACCAGATACGCACGAGGCGAGGCAAAGATCGATATTTGAGCGTTACGATCTCGCGAACGTGACACGTCCCGAGATCGATTTGCATACAATAGAGGCGCTGGGGCATTCAATATGGTTCGGAGAACATCTCGCGCGGCAAAGCATGCGCGGGTAACGAGCGATTAAAGAAACATTAACGCGTTACAAAACCACATTGGAAAAAAAGCCCCGCGACGGCGGCAGCGGCGCGTTGATGTCATCGCCGAGTCACGATCGTGAATGCCGATTAAACGAATGCCGCGTGCGTATTGCGTATGACCAGGGGGACCCTATGCGGCCACGAAGGAAGAGGCAGATGTTTTCCATGCGAGTCGGAGGAGAGCGCCTTGACAAGGCTGCCGCTCTTCTCTGGAATTCGCCTCTCTCGCGTGGAATTGCGGGGAATTGAGTGAGGAAGCCGGGCAAGTAGGTGCGAATATTAATAGACTGTCCTTTTATCTGCGAATTCCTGGATCAATTTGAAATTATCTTATTTCGTAAATTTTTGTAAAATTGAGTTCCCTACCGACGCGTCGAGATCAAAAGATTATTTTTATCGCGTGCGTAAAATGAAAAATTGAGAGATCCTCCTATGATTAAAATATTCTAATTTGATGTTTCAAAGTTTCCGAGTTTCATCTTGAGACGATCTCCGCGAGGATCAGTGTAATGAACAAATAATGAATGTTCGACATCTCGAACTTTAGCAGAATTTTAACCTGACAGGTATAACTTAAATGGAATTTAACGCTAAAAATGGAATGACAGAAGAAGTCTAAACATCAAGCCGGCGCACGATCGATCGATCAGGCTACTTTCGTCCGATGGAATACCGATCGGCCGATATCGGAGTACGTGTGACGATAAGATATCGATATCAAGTATTTCGTCTCTCTCTCCTCATCTTTTCATAATTCATTCAATTATTGCGAAACGATGCCGTTGCAAGCCAGTCGATGGCTACTCGCGGGGGCGTCATGGAGAAGGGCTTGCTCCTCGATTGACGTAATTCGCTCTAAACTAACTCGCGATCGATAGAAACGCTGCACGAAGGCCGCGACGTCGAACCCCCGCGACGACCTACGCCCTAAAATTATCCTACACGAGAAATAGGCCGAAAGAAATTCTCTTAATTAAACTAAACACTGCGCGACTAACGACTGCGACCGGCGATCGCGGAACGCAATCTTTGATACGACGTACGAAGTTTCTGCTCGATGTAAAGCCGGATCCTCCATTTCTGATTTCGGCAATTTTTAATTGCCTTAGTGTACATTGCGCTTTATTTTATTTTATTTTCTTGAGAATCTCAAAGCGCGAGACTCGCGGATCACAACTTCTCAACTTCAGCAATCTCAAAGCTTTTGATTTTCTTTTTATATCTTCTTTCTCAACTTCGGATGTTTAAGTTTTCTCGGAGCATGAGCTCTTTTTTAGCACTTCCGTCTCGATGCCGATCTTTTTATTGTCGTATGTTAAAGTAGGGAAACGCTCGCAATATACTACCGTGATTACGATCCGGCTCGATACGGCTACATCCGCGTTTGGGACGCTCTCGTTAACGGCGCTGGATCTCACGCACTGTCACGTGCGAAACGTAGAGGTCGCCGCACGAGGCTGTCAAACTTCCCTTCCGTGGTTGTTGCTTGCGATAACGGCGGGGTCAAAGGCTACTTTCGCGAAACTTTCGAGAGACCGGTAACGCATGTAACGTTTGCCTGTTTATGTATCGCGAGTTACACAAGTTACCACGTCTGTACAAGCGTATTTTTACGTTTCGAAAATTTCTATTTAGTTCCCCCCCGCGGAGCAACTTTCCTTCTCGTCTTATTTCATTATTTAATTATAACTGCATTATTTTCCTAATATTTTGACCTTTGCCATTAATCTCTCGCATCAGGGCGTGGAGGATAGGATTGTACTTGGATATTCGTAACGACGAATGTATGCAATACCAGCGACGCGTCATCACTCTATTCTCGGCGCGGCTAATTGTACTAATTAAGCGGATCGCAACTCCGGAATAACTCGACGGGTTTATATTTGTCTGACGATAGCACTGTGAGAGTTGCTGAGTCGCGAGTCTATTTTTCCATGATCCGGTATCATTTTGAGAACGACATTGAATTCTGCTTAGCTATTACGAGGGAGATTGAATTAACGTTATTTATTAATAACGAAATGACGGGAATGTTCCAAGTATACCTTCGAATGTAACTATTTCGAATCTTTTGGTGAGTGAATTTTATTAAATTGATTAAAGACATTATAAATGTCTCAACAATTAAACTTCAAACTTGAACTGAAGCTTGCAAAATTAAATTATTGAAACATAAACAACAATTATATAATAGAAATTCTGTAACTGCTTGCTTTCGGAATTCATTTCGTCAAGTTTTTGAATAGTGTATTTCTTTTCTTCATGTATGAGATCTGATTACTAACAGGAAATGCGAAGAAAAAAACCGGCAAAATCGCAGACGAAGTACGAACGACGGGGTGTCCACGGAGGAAGCGACTGATGAAACGAGCAACAGGAGAAAGAGAAAGAGGGAAAAAAAAGGGGACCCATAGGAGACCGTGTACCATCACTCTGCGAAGTGTGAAGTACGTGCCGAGAGAAAGAGAAAGAGAGAAAACCAGAGAACGAAGAAAAAAATCCAAAGGGGGATGGGGATTTGCTGCAAGGACGAATTCCACGCGATAAAATGGAAATAATTCGGAGATGGGTCCGTTGACACGAGGACGAGGGCGGCCCGTTGCCGCCGAAACATCGGGGAGCTTCGCGAAGCGAACGCGGGGGATGTCTTCATCGCGAAGGGCCCTCGAAGTGCCCCGATCCAATTGACGTTGAGCAGGCGGCCGAAGTAAAATGACGAAGGAGGAGAAGGAGGAGAAGGAGATACGAGGGGGCAGCCGATCAAGAGAAGGATTCCCCGTCTTCCTTTCTCTTTCTCCGCGGGAAGAAACGAGTAGGAGTAAGGAAGCGAAGAGGGGGAAAAGAAGAAGAAAGAGAAAGAGGACAGATACCTATACAAGGATCTACACGGCCAGTGGGAATGGAATGCAGGTACAAGTCTAGTCCCCGACTTCACTCCCGCTTCCTCGCCTCCTAGCCAGCTCCCCCTCCCCCTCCTCCGTCCCTCACTCTCTTCTTTCTTCCCGTCTCCATCAGACACTTCTTCTTCCTCCTCTACGCCTCTCTTCGGCATCCACCGCCGACCGCGATGTTGCTCACCGAATCATCACCGTGTTCTACCTCTCTACCGGCTTCACCATTTACTACTACACTGTGCGTGCCTGTTCAACTACCACTACGCACCGCTACCGCTCTCTGCTCTACTACTATTATTACCACCACTGCTTTCGACTGCTGCTGCTGCTGCTACTGCCGCTGCTGCTGCTGCAGCTATTACTACGTGTACACGATCTCGTTACTATTTGCGGACGTTCTCTTCATTCTATTATTGACTCCAATTAACCTCGATTACTACGTTTCAATTTGGATAATGCAGCCGTAATGAGTTTATTGTAGCACACAGCGCTATAATTTTCCCAACAATCCGAATATTAAATCGGTAGGGACCCTTCAAGCTTCACGTTCGGGCCTGAAGGCATGAAGCCTAAACGTCGTGATCCTGAATTCAAGATTAAATTTAGATGATTTAGAACGAGCAAAAGTTAGGCAAAAAGTACAAATAAAAGTTGTTTATTCCATTTATTATGTATATTATTCTCGTTCAAATTCTTCGACTAAATCTCGTTCGAAGTAGCATATCTTCGGACATCGTGAATCGATTCAACTTGTCGATTCGAACAAAATTTGAGCGTTTTCGAGCAAAAAGAAATCTGCTCTAGAATTATAAAATATTCAAGTCCTTGTATTGCACAGTCACAAAACTGATTAATGACAATAGAAATTAGAAGACGATCCCTTTAAAGTACGCCACAATTCGGAAGAGACTGACGAATGCTGCCGCTTCGAATCGTTCGAAAAGAAAGTTCGAATGTGCACTCGAGAGACCTGTACCAATACGGAATGCAGGGTCGACGCGCGGCCCTACCGTGGGAGAGACGACCGCAAAAGCAACCCGGGGACCCTAAGCATCAACGCGTTACTCGCGCCGTGGCTCGTTAGTTGATAGTCCACGCGAGTCCGCGGACACGGTCTCGCATCGCGCCGCTGATAACCCAAGCCGCCTTTCCGTCCCGGACGTTTAAATGTGCCGCATACGCTCGACTGATCCGTCGAGAAAGAACGCCGCGCGCTTCTCTCTTACGGAGAGGGACGATCATATGGTAATTTTATATCTCCGATGAGGAATGAGCGCTACTAAGAGCAGTTGTGTACAGTGGACGCTGCTACATTGTACATTCCTGCGTCGCGATATCCCCCCCCCCCATGTAATGGCATTAGAGTGTCGTCATCGTCTACATCGTGCAAGACTGGCGAACGAGTAGCACGAGAAAAAAAAATTAATATCCATGCATAAATCCAAGATATGAAAATTTTCTAATTCTTAAGATAATTTTACCAAGTTGTTTTATTATCGATCCTAACGGCTGAAAATATCGTGCGAGGGCACCGAGAGGGCAGGAACTTTAAATTCTCGTTAAATTACAAATCGTCGGGGATGTATCTAATTCGTAAATCATGAATTCGCTCGAGACACTCGCGGGAATAAGTTACGGAGCGGAGCGATGCTCGGAATCCCGGCGATCCATGCATCATCGGTTAAGAGGATTAAGGCAATTTCGCCTTTAGAGAGGTGTATTCGCACCTCGCGACGAGAGGAGTCGACATGCGTCACGCCAAGTGGCGAGGGAGCACTTTTATAATTTCAATCGCGCTAAAACGTGTTTTCGAGGACGCGGCCGTGGCCGATGAAGAGGCCGTGATGAGGAGCGACGAGGCATCTCGTCGTTCGCTCGTTAGCGTATCCCGGTGCGTGCGTGCCTGCCTGCCTGCCTGCCTTGCCTGCCTTGCCTGCGTGCGTGCGTACGCAGGTATGCGCGGTTTTGCGTATTTTATTGCAATTGCGTTCGCGCGCGCTCGCAGACGGCGGTCCCCGGCACTCGGAGACCGTCAATTTGGTCTCTCAGGTGTCACGAAAGCGCAACGTGAGAATCGTCAAACGCGAATGGGGCTTCGCGGTAGGACATTACGCGGCGCGTGAAGTAAACGAACGGCCCGAGTCTACGCCGCAACAGGATGCCGACTCAGCCAGGACTCGCTTCTGTCAGGACACGTCTGGTTATTATCCCCCGTACATACCGCCGGTACATTGCACTTGTCAGTAGCCGCCGAGGCGCGCATCCCTCGATATTAAAGTTTGCATCGGGGAGTTTAAACTTATAATTTCAAAGTATATAAAAAAGATGAAAGTCTAAATAAACGTTCTTCATAGGCGACAACGAAACATGTCGTTATTCATTTTCAAACACAAAAATAATTATATTAATAAAATAATTCTCAAATTTCAGATTTGTATCTCGTGGACGATCCATAGTGATTGGAATCTTTTTAGAAAACATAATATTTACGTGGAATATTTCTTACTCTTCATTACGGTAAAAGAGATTTTCGCAACACTCTTTAGTTCCAATAATTTTCACTTTTGAGACGCATTTTGTATTCTCGTGGTATTTTCGTGGATAATAACCTTTTGGCAACCGATAGTATCTGCGAATATTTTTAGAAAGTGTAACATTTAAATCAAGCTTCGCACGACATAATAATGCTTTATTTCATCAGTGTCGTTTAGTGACTGTTAAACGAGACAAATTATTGAAAATTTTTACTGGATTCCAATCTGAGGGGATTAAATGTCATAGCCGTGGTAACTTAATAATCCGTAAAAATATCTTAAATTAAATATAAAGTAAGAAGTAAAGTGCGAATTTCATTTTGATTTGCGCCTTTCAATGTCGGAAATAACCGTAAGTTCAAAACTAGCGCACCAACAAGCTAACACATCTCGCAAGTTGGCACAATAGCCTGATGCATAGTTACCGCCAAACGCGCTTATTTCGCCGTAAGAATAAATCGCCGTAAAACGAAAACCGTATAGAACTTGGTGCATAGGAACGTAGACAGAGACATCGGCATTGACTGATACCTGGAAATCGAACAACAGCTCGGGGCTCGAAGACTTCCACTATTGATTCGCCGCTATTATAATTTATCGATAATCTATCGTGAATAATGGAGGGCACTCATCTTCGTATACCAATGTCTATACTATGTCACTGTCAGTCTATGCAGCTTTTAAAAGGTAGACGACGATCGCTGCATAATGGATTAGATCCAATTCGTATACGCGGGCCTTGCGCTTTTACCGTACACGTTATCGTGAGCTTCAACAATACTTCTGTAGAACTATTATCCATTATTAGCGACGTATATTTATTAAGATAAGAATAATGTTATCGTAAACGATATTTGTGACGTTTGTTAAACAGATAGAAAATGTCCCTACACATCACTCTATGTAATCAATTTTTATTTTTCTTACTCATATGGTTTTGCTTATTTGCAATCTAATAATGGAATAATTAACAAGATATTAATAACTACATAATAATTTATATAATCATTATAATAATTATAATGATCATTATAATCATAATGATTTGAATATTTAATGATTATAATTTTAAAGATTTTATCATTTTTGGGCACACTGTCTTAAATCTGAAGTTGGCTATATTAAAAATAATCAGCATTATAAAAATATCAAACGTCGCATTATTTGACTAGAAATCTATTCTATATTCTTAGAAATCCACCGAACTTGCTACTGCGGCATATCACGCAACATTCTGTAAGTTTTGCAATTGCATTCCGGCCAATCATCCCTCTTCCCGTATTTTTTCGTCCTATTCGCAATTATTCATGGACTACTCGGAGGCGAATTTCAAAGTCATGGACACCAGCGCCGGAGAAAACGAGATAGAGCGGAACAAGCAAAAAACTCTCTGGATGCAAAGAAACGAAATCGCTCGTCTCGGATATGACGGAATTCCGATGTAGGAACTTTCACGAAGAGAGGTCTTCGACTTCTTCGCCTGGCACAGCACCCCGGATCGTGAAGATCGATCGTTGCTATTCGCGATCGTTAGCACGGGTCACTGCATTCGGGTCGAAGGAAGTCGAAGCAGAATCGAAGTAGCCGCAGAGGTTCTCAGTGCTTCATCCTTTTGCTCTCGATCATGGATTCGGCTCAACGTCACGGACCTCACACACAGTTTATACAAAATTATCGTTCCATCAAAGAACGAGATGAGTAATTAATACCTTTCTCAATTATGACGTTATTATTAATGATCGTGTGTAATCTCCATCGCGTGATCTGGTTTTGAAGACAAAGTGAGAAGAGATTTTGGCAACGTTACGTTTCCTTTACGAGACGAACGTCGAGAATCGGCCTCGTCTCATCTTTTCACACGTTATGATAAAATTATAGAATCCCACGTTCGCACATACACACACACATACACGCGCCTTCGCGGGAACTCGACGATATCTCTCGTAGAACGATAGAGCATCATTGTCCTTAAGCATTCGAGTAAATTCGTAATTTTGTATGCGCGTCAACAACTGTACGCGACAAACTTCTATTGAAATTTTGAAAAGCATAAATTATTTTCGGTAAACTTTGAAAGTACTTTACTTTGAAAGATATTCAGAATTGGGATGCAATCGTCGGAAAGCTTAATGTCGGCTTTTCAAAGACAGCGGCTAACGTTGGTGAAAAGTTTTCATTAAGAAAAAATTAACGTTTGAGGATTCTAGCATTATAATGAGATTCATTAAACATTTGAGCAGGAACATTATGGTTAATATGTATGTACATGCAAAATCGTATACAGAAGAGTGAATGCGGGTACTATTTTATGATTGCGAGCTTTTTTGCTATTTTTCGTCGCATCGCGATTCACAAGGGTTCACCAGAAACATGCTCGACAGTATTTTAAATAATTGTGCATACAGAAACACCCATAGTAATTAATATGTATATTGAATAATTGAAAATAATAGGAATCTGAAAGCAGGGAAAAAAAGTAAATTTCATAGCCTTCAATTAATTTAAATTTCAATTAATTAATATCCTTCAACTAATTTAAGATGGTATTTAATTATCAGAGTATAGAGTTTAATTAGCGAGGCTTTTTGAATTAAATTTTACAAAAAGGAAATGGATAACATCATATTTTCAGATTGAGGATTTCGAATTTGGACTTTGGTTAGCTAGAAGATACAGTTATCGGAATGTACACTGAGCAGAATGAAAAGCAGACGGAATGGGCTTTATCGACATTTCCGTTGCGCGAAAAGCGACGCGAAAGAGACTCGGTATTAAAAAATAATGCAAGAGCCACCCATCTACCTGATACTGTTTTAACCGAGGAGGTATGTTCCTTGACTAGGCTTTCGTGTCCGCGGGAATATCGGTGCACGCATGGATACCGTCGCGCGATCACGGGCGAGTATCGACGAGTCGCGGAGCCGGTCGCGTAATGGTATCGAGCAGGAATGCGCGCTCGATATATCGCGCGTAATGTACGCGCGCGGCGTGTGTAAAACGGGGCTCTCTACCGTACGTAGGTGTATGTGCGTAACCGCGTGCTAGTGCATCAGCCGTGCGTGGATACGTATGTGTGTGTGTGCGTGTGTGTGCACGTTAACGCGCGTACGTGTGCGTACATATATGTGTGTATATATACCGTCCATAGTCCCGGCGTGAGACCAAAGCGACTCAAAAAGTCGCACGGCGGCGCAGCGGCTCTCAGACGACGCGGTGTAAAGCTCGCTTTATACGTGCAACATACACGGGAACTGAATTGAAACTCATTGAAGGCGAAACGTAAGAGATATTATAACGGCTTTTGTGGCGACAAAGTCGTACAATGAGGACAAGGCGAATGGGTGCCACCGCGGCGCGGCCAAATCGGAAACCGCACAATTTCCGCGAGTTTTAATTTCCATTACGGACGCACAGAAATTGGATGTGCAGTCCTATTTTATTGCGGCAGACGTAATTGCGCATTTTGTAAAATAGAATGAAAGTTCGCGTGATTGTAAGTTTCTTTTTTTTTTTTAATGGGTTAATGCGGCTCGGAGAGATAGGTGTAGTTTTTGGAATTGTCGTGTATCAATTTATTGGTAGCGTCGTTTCACACTTGGCGGAGAATATCCCGCGGCGTGCTCTCTGTTAGAAAACTCGTTAGTATTTTTCACTTGGACCGGTTTTAAGCCGGCGGTCAGAAAAGACGACGGAGCTTTCCGCGAAACGCTTAATGCAACCGCTCGATGCTCGCCTTTTGAAAGAATTTGGCCCCGGCGATGTATACCATAGTATCTGCCCGGGGCTTACTCGAATACGGTCGGCACCAACCTGCTCCAAATTCTCTTTGTTCGCGCGATGTTCGACATCTTCTCATCGCTGGTCACTTTGTAGGCGATCTAGAATGTGAGGTCCGCAACCGAGCCGAAGTGACACTGGAGAAATTGAGAAGCCACCGTACAAAATCGAACGGTGCAATTTATAAAGGATTCAACTGCGTATGTTACAATCGCGACAATTCTGAGATGTTTCTATAGTATATTCGTGCGCAAGCAGAGTTTCAAGTAGTATTTTCCACAAAATCAAAGCGCGCTTGAAAAATGTTTTCATGGCTGAATAATAGAGAATATTCGTTAAACATCAATAATACAATACAAATATCAATTTAATTTTCTGTTTCTTATTTGTATCCAATTCTTACATTATTATACTTTATTTGATGTTCTCTGTATTATTTTTTCTATATTTTACTCATACTTTCTCTGATTCGCATGAGCGACTCTAAATTTCTTTACCTAATTTTTATCTACATCTTTCAGAGCGAGTTTCACCAGAGAATTAAAAAATAAATAATTTTTACTACACCATTACTAATTTTTTCATTAATAGTAGAAAATTCCTGCTAATCTCTCTCTCTAATCTCTACTCCGAGACTCGTAGTAAGCGTTGGAAGACGGAGAGTTTTCGAGTGAGTAAAAGTCCGCGCAGGGTCTCAAATCTTCGCGCAAATAGGGCGCGAAGCAACGGACTCGCCGTTACGCCGCGCCGGTGCGAAATCCGCTGTATAACGAGAGCAGCTGGTGCCAAGCAGCTCGTCCCTCCAAGTTCAGAAGGAAAAAAAGGAGGCACGGGCGGAAAGAAAGGACGGAAGAAAGGAAGTAGCGCGAGACGTAGGACGCGCGAGCGGTCCTTACTACACAGACGGCCCTTCTTTTTCGGGGGTTTTCCGCTCTCGTTCCTTCTCGAGCGCGGAGAAAGAAGGGGAAGGGGGGGAGAGAGAGAGAGAGAGAGGGCGACGGAGCTCCGAAAAAGGGGGACCACGTCGCGGGCACGTGTCTCGGCCAGGACATCTGCCACTGAAAAGGACCCACTGTTACGTCCCCATTATATCGTTTACCTTAGCACAGCGAGCCACCTCTCTTTCTCGCCCTTCGTCTTCGTCCTTCTCCTCCGCTACTTGCTTGCCCTTCGTCTCCTTATGTCTAGGAACAAGCAGCTGCCCTTTTCCCTTGCATACAAAAGCGATGCGTACCTACGCACCTGCCCTTCGAAGAGGATGACTGTTAACCGGTCTCGGGGTGATCATCGTGACGTATTACCGAGCGATAGGAGAGAAAAAAAAAGGGAGAGGGGTAGCTTCGCCACTAGAGAACGGTGCAACTAAGAGAAGTACAACGATCAAGAGGGAATTGTGGTCAAGATTTTGAACTGACGATCGTTAGCCCTTGTAATACAATTATAATGTGGAATGGAAATATTCTATCCAGCATCCTTAGAAAAATTACGTTAACAAGTAAAAAGATTGATTTCTTTTTTTAATTTTTAATTTCCTTAGTCTAATCAGACTTGGAAATGAGAAACGCACTAAAAAAATTCTGGTTAAAAATGGATGAATCAGAAAAATCTTGTAGGATTGATCAAATATTCTGGTTATTATAAGTTATAAAATATCGAGTTCTAATATAATAGCTAGAATATTTGATCAATCCTACAAGATTTTCTGATTCGTCCGTTTTCAACCGGAATTTTTTTTCAGTGCGTGTTTCAGGATGTGTCTTGAATACATAATAGTTATTCTTCTTCGCGTATTTCTCGATGAAATAAATCGTTATGAGGTAGGCGCGTCTTTTCCCGTCGCACGGAGCCGGCCCGGAAATCGCGCGATTCAGCGGCGCGGCCGTTTTCGTAGGTGACAGAATGTAACAAGCATCGGCGCGGCGCGGGATGCGTCTATTCCGGGACGCCGGACGTCGACCCGCAGACGGCTCCCAGACTACAGGCTAATAATCGGCGCGAAGACCTAGTGAGGATTCCGAAGAACCGGGACGGATGACCGACGGGACCGGAATTACATAAACGCGCGCGCCTGTGCCGCGTCGCGCGAGCGCGCGCGCGCGCGCGCTCGCATGAAGATCGCAAAAATTGGACCGTCCGATTCCCCGTTCGGCCGACATCTCAACGAACTCGGCCGGGACGATAAATTGGATTCGTCTGCGTCATGGGCGCGTAGCCCCGTCCAAATATATCTGCATAACGGGGTGGGGACGGTTATGATAATATCTTCCTGTCGGTGTGGAACTTTAAGTATATACTGTATGGCGAGACGATACGTTTTCGATATTATCGGCGTAATGATGGGCAAGCCGCTGGGGGACTGTACAAAGTAAAGGCGAAGTGTTAACAAAAATGACACGACGTTACTTGAGCAGAGTATTAAATTCAATTGGTTGTTATTTCTCACCTGTTTTCGCGCACGATAAAGCTTTGACAGTCGATCAATTTTATCTTTTAAGTAACAAAGTACTATTTCAGAAGTACAATCGATGAAACCATCTCTCACTATCTCATTTTCTTTCTTAATAAAAACTTTTCCATTTCTTAAAAATTACTAATTGCGCTTGACACGCAATTTCGTTCATCGAGGAAAAAGAATGCACGTTTTACTTACAAAGTGAATTTAAAAAAACGAAATCAATAAAAATCTGAATTATTAAATATGTACCTATTTTAAAAATAATCAAACTCCCGTTAATATAGCAACACCCGCAGACGAAATTTAAAAAAATATTACTTGAAATAATTTGCATATATGTATATAAACCATAGAAATCAATTATGATTTATAGGATCATATATTGCCAGTAATTTCACGGTAGAGATGCGTATTATCAATATACATATAATTTGTGACAAATGGCTATATAATTTGTATATATGTTGTTAATGGCCATTTGATAGCCGGCTATTAAAAAATTATTACGTTATACTTTCTGGTCAATTTAATTATAAAAAGGATTGGTCTGCGTCTCAGGCAGCCAGCTCGTATTCGACAAACTCGTAGTAAAAAGCGTAAAATTATCTCATTGCGATCCCATTAACGGATTTAACGGAAGTTTCCAAAGCGTGATTCACGAATCACGCGCGTGGAACGTGCTTTTTGCCCGTACAAAAGTCGCTCGTAATAATTATACGGAAGCAAGAAAGGACTTACAATCTCGTTCTCGAAACTGCCGGGGCCGACGTTCTCGGCACGGGATGCACGCACGTCGCACGCACGTCGCACGCAGCCTGCAACCAGACGTAAAATCAACAATTAGAACGTACGAATTATCACGGACGGCGAACGATAATTTCGCGTTGTACGCTCCGCGGACCCGGTGGATGCCCGGGTACCGTATCGAAGAGGAGATGAAAAGAGGCGGCACTGTCGTCATTAGGATTCTAACCGAGCTCGTCCGCTTTCAAATGAACGACCCCTCGACAACGAAACGGTCCGCGTACACAACGTGCGCGCGCGCGCGCGCACGCACGCGTACACACGCACGCACATACATACTCGCACGCATTGCACGAACGGAATACCTTGTAGGTACGAAAGGAAGCGAACTTCCTTCCTACGTCCGATGTCACGCGCGCCACCGTTTATATAATCCATCCTGTGACGTCACGCTGTTTAATCCATTCATTATTGTGAACCGGCACTCCGTCTCCGTCATTCTTTCTCGCTCCGGTGCAACGGCGAGCGTTCTGCACGCGCAGAAACGGCAGACGGGCGTCGGGCGATAAAAGACGCCGTGCGCAGTACCGCCGCGCGCGTTTCCGAACCACGAATTTGTTGAATAAACGAATCGGAGAATTATGCGGGCCGCTTACGTATGTTTCAACTGGTTTTACGAGCGCAATACTAAAAATACGAAAATAAATCCCGCGCGTGTGCGGATGATCGATTTGCATTGCACGCGCGTGCACTTTGCGATACAATTTCGGCATAATTTTGTGCAAGATTCAAAGCGGGCAATTTAAAAGAGGTAGAACAGGCACGTGCGACAGATCGTTAATACAAATGAGATTTTTCTTTAAAACTAAATTAATATTACAAATGTCAGTAATAAGAGAAAACGCAAGTTGTTTAACAATTCGGAGAATCCCGTGTTTAAATCCCAGCGGCACTTTATCCCATTTTCAGCGAAAAGTCACAGAAGAACTTTTTAAGTCTAGGTGACGTTAGGGACTATTATACCTAGCCGCCCATCTTATACTACTACTAATAATTATAATTGTCGAGCCATATCGTGCAAATTAGGAAAATAAATTTTCCGGAGAAAATGCGTTTACAGCGAATAAGCGCTAAGAGAATCAATAGATAGTAGAATTTTAATCTTTTTTTAATGTCAAGTGTTGTTTATCTTTTAACGCATATTTTTCGATACGAAATGCTAATAAAGAGGTATTTAATGATAAAAATCGAAAGGGATTATGACATTGATAAAGGTGTTGTAAAAATGCTATCAATTCCCCAAGATAATAAGAGAGGTTTCGAAAATATTTCAATTTCATTACCGTACCGTTCCATCGGACACAGAACCGGAGAAGAAGAAGCGACTTGGACTGTACGAAACAATACTTCATGTATTTACATACGCGTAATGTAATTGCGACAATGTAACAGACGCGAGAGAGGACGTTACGAGACGACGAGGAGAGTTCGAAAGAAACGTTTCGCAAGGCAATTCTATTTTCAGTGGCGCTGCACTTGCTGGAGAGGATGCGTGAGGAGTATCTACAAGTCTGCAATGAAATAACATATTCCGTGTCTTCGCTCTAGCATCATAACCTTCACTTACGAGCGTTATTAGCCTTCTATGCGTTGCGCAGTCGCCTTAAGCCACGTCCACACGGAGTAACCCTTATACCACTTGAGGAGAGGTGACTTACTCACCTCTAAAAAGCCGGCACGTGAAAATCATTTACGATTTACCCAACTTATCTTATCTCTCACGATTTATGTAACCGAAAAAAATGTCTAGCTCTCGCAATCTTTAGCGTTCGACTCGAGCAACAAGAGCGTGGATCCTGCCCAGGCGGTTTCCGGCCTCTCGCGCGAATTCCGTGGGCTCGTCATTAATGACGCTCGAGTGGCCGCTCAATCGCCCGACGTGTAATCGCTCACGCAAGCGAACGCGTATCCCGCGCGATCGTATTTTAATAGGTTTTTATCGCGGACTTGCGACTCCCGGCTGTGCAGGCAGCTTGCGGCGGTGACGACGACAACGTGTGTGGCGGCGGCAAGTGGGCGGACACGCACGGCAAACGATTCTGATAGGAGGCTACTCACCGACCCGCGCACACGCAACGGAATTTCACCTTACCGACGACGAGTGCGTTGAAAAGATAATTGAAGCGGCGAAACGGAAAAGGGAAAGTTCGGAGGAGGCCCGCGATTTTTCGCTCTCGAGTCCGGCTTTAATTAAAGCACCGAGCGTTTTGCCCGGACAAAGTTTACTTTCCAGTGAAATTAAATGGGGAAAAAATATCGTTAAAGTATTTGCCGAATCACGTAAAGCGTGCCGACTTCTCATCGTTCCTCCGAGGAAGCGGAAGTCGTTTTTCCCGCCCGACGATTCACTTAATATTTGTCAATTTACATTCGGTCTTGTTATTCAATCGATAATTGCCCCTGAATGTTTCTGTTCCAAAAATCATTATATTTAAGAAATGATGCGCGATACGTCGATACACAAAATCGGACGCACGCATAATTCGCTTTGATGTAAGACTAAAATTCACGCGACCGTGAAGAGAAACCGTTACTATACCTCGAAACGTTATTTAATTTTAGCGTTATCACAAAATCTATTGTTATTTTAAGTACTACTATACTCAACGTCCGAGTACACGCGAGCTCGTGCGAACGCGATAATGAAGCGATCGCATTTTCTCTTATACCCTCTTACTCTCTCTTTCTTTCTCCCTGCGATATTTCCACGGTCACGCGTCCACTGCGAATAACGCAGCCCGGGGTTAAGCCGCGTTGACCTTCGTGCGATCGAAAACGCCGCCCGGGATATCGAATCGCCGTGACGACCGACATCCGGTCTCGGTTCTCGGTGGCGACGCGGCACGTGAATGAAGCTCGGCCTGGTGAACGCGAATGGGGAACACGCGCTGGATGCATGTGTTTAAAGAGACCCCGGAGCGCGTTAACACGAAGCGACACAATCGTGCGTGCGATAGCGAACCGCGACGTTCACCGAGGCGCGATAACGCTCGTCGTTGAAAAATTGTTGACCGCCCTCGTAAGAGAGACGCGGCTCTCTCGACGGCGAACGATCTTTTCATTCTGCAAGAAACTGCTTCGTAAAATTTCTTTTTTTTTAATAAAAAGCTTGTTATTCAAATATTTTTTACGTCCTTAAAAATGTCAAAACATAGTCTTCTTAAGAGAATATAATATATTTAAAATTAATTGTAATTAATTATAATTTTTTCACACGGTTTTTCACACGGAAAATCGACAGACTAATAAATCATGAAATACAATGATTGCACTTTGAATAGAAGGAGAAATTGAGTTGCGGAAAATCGGCAATCAACGACCCAGCGCACGATCTATCGTAGATACGTCGCATTAATCTTCCGCCTTTCAGAATTCATAATTTCATTCTCGAATTCCGCGTCACGAAATATTCCACAGCACGCGCCATACGACGCAATTATGTAGGCGACCGGTGGTGGGGGGAAGAGGGTATAATTATAGTTAGCGACGATGGACAACAGATTTGCGGCGTGGCCCCGCGTATGACGTAATACTACAGCGTTCTGCGGCAGTCGATAAGAATTCCGACGCCTCCATTCAGCGACGGGAAACGGGAGGAAGGATGGAACCGCGCCGGGTGGCGACGTGGCGCGGTGGGCGCGGGAGGGCGAGCGGCTGACTGCGAGCAATCGGACACTGATACTGACGGGGAAGGCGAGATTACGAAATCGAGAGAGAACCGCGGAGCGATCGCCGGCCCGAAGAGGCCCGCGCGCGCTCGCCGGCGCCTCAGATAAGCGAATTTTTTTTCTGTTACGTACGCGACCGCGCTATCGCGATCGCGATCGGCGAACGTGCGTAAGTCCGTGGGGTTTAATTTTGGAGCACACGCGCGCCCCACGGACGGACGACGGGTTGAGCCCCTCGCGTGAGTAGCGCGCGTACGGAAGTGTACGTACTTGTACCTCGCGCGATGAATATTACTTTTTTTTTTTTTCTATTCATACGCCGCGAATACGGATTTCGCCCAGCATTGTATACCTTCGGCGGATTATTTCCTCTCTGCTTCCTTATTATTTCCGCTAAAGCACTACATCCGGCAGCACAGCTTTGATTTCGTATCAACAATGCAGCAGAAAGAAAAAAAAAAAAGTTTCCAAGGGAATCCCAGAGACACATGGTGTTTTTGTGACGGTTTCGACGAGTTTCTAATATGTCTTTTCGTAAGAGGAGATCTAGATGATTTAAATTGATCTGAAAAGCAGACGGTAAGCTCACGTTTTATCTCGATCTTTTGTAAAATCTGATTTAAATACTGCGCAATGAATAATATTTATTGCAGCAAGGGGATAATATAAACGTCATATGTAGCGGGTAGAAAATGTTTGTCAAGTGATACGAAAAAAAAAAGAAAGATTACTTGAATGCATGAATGTATGAGATACGAATGTACAAAGATACGGAGCGTAGAAATGGAAGGAGGACAGCTCGTGGAGACCACTTTACGTCTTTTTAAACATCAAGATAAAAATAGGATAAGATAATCTTTTGTTTAAATACCGCGTGCGTGATAGAGGCGAGCAAGTAAGTATCGTATACTTGAAAATCGCTCTGATATCTTCAACATTAAGAGCGTTTTTTCAGAGTTTAGACAGATACTCTTACGAAGTTGTCAACTCCGTTTCGTTCGAGCGATTAATAATTTCTTCTATTAGTTTCAATTTCTTACTTTTAAACAGCTACGTACAAGGAAATCTTAAAAGACAGAGATTCAACAATCTAAGAACGTTCCTAATCTCGTCGTGCCTTTATGGGCGACAAAATGAACATCCATGTTCACATCCCGCGTTGCGCAATGCAGCCTCTCGACGAGTCGCGGCGCGCGCGCGCGAGCACGAATTTATGAGAAATTCTGTACATTCGACATACATACAATACATACTTACGCGCGTAACGTGTACATACGCAATACACGTGTATTTACGCAACAGGCTCTGCATGCCTGGCGCAGGTGGCGTTATGACGCAAACGTTTTATCGGTTATACTTCTGCTAGATAACAGAGTCGACAATCACAACGCGGTCGCTTGAGTAAATTATCGTATCGATATTTTTACGGTTTTAAGTTTCTCCTATCGTGAATAGAACGAACATGGAGTCCCTTCGCGGCATCCACGAGGAGAAAAGAAACGGATCGCTTGAGCTCGAGATAAAAATTAATCCGATGCAAAGAGGGCGAATCGCTCGCGAATGAGTCTTAACGCGGCCGCTCCGAGCTGCCGCAGTAAACTCGCAGTTGTTCGCCGAGCTGTGCCTCCCGACTTATCAGCGCGTCGTAGGCGAACCGGAAAGGGTTACGAGATTGGTAGGAGTCGATATCGAACGCGCGGGCAACGCGCCGAAACTAATTCACAACTCAGATGTAGGCGGCACCACACGGACTTTAAAACCGTCTCGATCTCATCCGGCCAACCCCCCTTCGGTTCCTCGAACATCGTCGTAAGCCACGCACAATGCGCACCACACTCGCGCACGCATCTTCTCGCGACGGAAAACGGGTCCCTTCGACGCGCGAGAGAGATCCATCAAGCATTAAACGAGATTAAAGCCAGCATAAGCCAGCATAAAGAATAATTCAACGTCTATACATTCGAGTGTCACAATATTCGACGTAACAATATACATCTGGTGTCCCGAGCATGCGTCTAGGGGTATTTAAAAAGTACAGGCCTATTTATTCGAGGTAACGTAAATTTTACAGCGCTATTTAGGATTTGGACAGAAGAAATGACGTCACGACCGGAAATAAGATGCAATATGTGTATACCGTAGATTTACAAACGCGCGAGTACCCGATGTGTACATACATATTGATATTATGAATTAAAAGATTCATTTGTCTCGAATTTTTTAAGAAAAAACCGAAACACAAGATTTTAACTTAATATTATTAATATCTTTCTTGTGATATGAAATTGTCATAAATTGAAGGTAAGATTTCACAAATATCATTAAAAAAATTAAATATAAATTCACGTGCCTGCATTTCTTTTTATTTGCTAAGCACATATATACGCGTGATTAATTTAGAAAGAAACACCTGAACAGATAGCTTTTATATCCCACACAGTTATGCATTATGGTTAACCACGTGTCGACAATCGACGGAATTATTGGAATACGATTTTAATGCATTTACGCCATCCAATCATGTTTTGTGGTCAGATAATAATAATCGCCTTTACGTATTTTACAACAGGATATAAGAGGAACGTTAAAGAAGTATAAAAGAAACAATGCATCTCTCATTGTTTTTGAATAGCTTCAATTTTCTAAAGCGATTGCAGTGTAATAAAGAACGATTTTTTTTTAAACAGAATTCCAATCGAAATGTAATTTATTGTTACGAAAAATGAGATACGAATAAGATAGATATTTTTATATTTTTTTGTAGAAAATTTTCTTTTCCATAAAATATAAAGCTACATATTTATAAATTTTTAATTAAATTCTCGCATATATACTACACTAAATACTCAAAAAATTACCTATAATAATTATTAATACAATTACCACTAAAAATGACTTTTACGTCATCAAGATAGTACCTTCTTATCGATATTCCGAGTAATAATTTCGAGTTTACGAGCGATTTGGCTATATAAGAAAGATCAGCAAGACTGTCTCGATCTTCGAAGGACGACCATTGTGGCGTTAAAGTGTGGGAAAAAGCGTCTACTATACAGCGTGAACGAAGAGTCTGTGGTTCATTCATGGCGAGCATCTGAATGGGAAGAGAACGAGAGAGACAGAGAAAAAGAGAAAGAAAGAGCGAAATCTATGTGCACATTTGTATATCCACACAGATACACGCACACTCGCGTGTAAAAATATACATGCTGCAGCAGCATAAATAAATACTCGCGCCGCGTAAATAAAAATATAGAACGTGAATTGCGTTCTACATATTGCGGAAACCAACTAAATTCTCTCGAGCATGTCCGAGAGAGGCGTGTCGATTTAATTACTCATTCGCCAAGTATGAGTATTCGTTATTTAATGAATGTTAATGACATTTATTAATACAATATTACGAAGATATGTGGAATATTTAAACGACTTACTTCATGTGGAATACATTTTTATATTTTATGTATTCTATACACGATATAGCTGTCTATATTTTCCAAGAAATCGATCCAAAAATAAATTATTAAAATTAAAATAAGTATTCTTAGATCTCCTGTATACGTATGCAATATTCTAACGTGTCTCAACGTTAAAATAACAATTAAAATGGAATATCATAACACCGAATGATTTCTTACAGACTTATTACAATATTAAATATTTAATTATAAAGTATTAAATATTTGATTTTATAAATAAAAATAAAAAATAGAAAACATTTTCTCAGAAAATTAGATACCTTGATTTATGAAACGTATGATTTCCTTATCTCTTTTGGCATATAAAATAAAATATGCTAAAAATATATATTTCCCGACTTTCCTAATTTATATTCAATAATTCAATAATCTTATAAAAATTAATGGGAGAAATAATCAATTTAATAAAAAATTTATTTTGTATCGTTTCTGCTACTTTATAACTTCATATTCGAAAGAAGAAGAACAAAACTTTCTTTTTTCCTTTTGGTTTTGAGATCTCTTTAATTCTAATAAAAAAATTTTTATCAAATTTTAATTATATATATATTTTTTTTTTCGTAATAGGAAAAGTCGTAAAAATCACTTTTTTCGTCGCTCGTTAAGATATCACGTGTCGGAGGAAAGAAAAACGAAGGGCGAACGGATTCACCTGACGACGATGTGTCGGAAAAGGCTTCAACAGCCTGCACACGCTGCTCATTATATAACGGCGCGTATGTAAAGTACCCACACATCCGATACACACCGCCGCCTAGATACTACAGGACGTCTGTAAAAACCCACTGTGATGGCGCATTGTGAAGCGAGCCGGCTATAAAAAGCGCCGCTAAGCCGCTCGTAAAACACGGCAAAAACTCGCCAAATAAAGCGAGAGCGAGAGTGAGAGCGAGAGACGAAGAAGGGGGTAGGAGAGCGAGAGACGAAGAAGATATACCTACGACGTCCGGCCTCCCCGGCTAACCCATCGCCACCTCTCATCTCGTCGGCGGCTGTCAGCAGCGAGTACGGACCCGAGGAAGCTTGACCTCCATTATTTCCCCGCATTCCACGAAACATTGACCCATCATCCCCGCCACGATTTCCTACCGAGTCGCGTTAAGGACCCCGATACTATTCTCATTCAAGGTAGCGCGCGCGCGCGCGCTTTGCCTTAACTCTTTCCGATCTAACGTCCAGTACGTGGCGGAGATGTATCTATTCTTTTTTAGATCTGTGACAGGGAAACCTACGACTTGTACGACTTCTTAAACGTCACGCGAGTGCCCGTTGTCAGTTGAAAATTTTTAATATACACTGCAAATCTTCTAATTTTCTCCGTACAAGTATTTTTTTCTGTACTCCTTGTCCGAAAGTTGATTTATTCCGGAGGAGGTAATTTACCAATTTCCGCGGCAAGACCGAGATATCTCGCTTCACCGCGGGAACGAGTGTTTTATCGTCATCGTTCCCCTAATTAATCTCCGCTCCGACTTCGCGCGCGTGGAGAAAATCGCGAAATTAATGTGCGAAACTTCGACGGCGCGTAGGTTCGTGCGAGGGATTAAAGCGAGGGAGCCATGCGAATTTCCGGCGCGCGGCCAACAATTCGGTCCCGACTGAGCACCGCTGCGTGTGTCCCGAAGGAGTTCCCACGCTGTCTCGCGTCACACACAGCTATATCACGGCTAGATACGTGTCCCGATGATTCGGTCGGTGCTGGTCCACGATCCTTAGGACTCCACTGATTGATCGATCCGAGAACTGATTACGCGGGTGTGCGGGTGTGTGCTGTGTGTGCGCGAGCGCCCTATATACACGTGATAATCTCCCGTCTCTATCTTTCGTGGCTATATCTTCGAAACACGATACACTGATAGATGGTGCCGACGAATTGTCGATACACATTTCTTCTCGTGCTTCACCATCGATACAATATCGATCGATATTAATTTCCCATGCGAGTAAATACAATGAAACGTGCTCCATACGAATCGTTGCAATTTCAATATCAGTGGATCGATCGTGAGAATCAATTTTTTTTTTTTTAATGTAAATGTCAGTTTTATATATGCACGCGCGAAATTGAACCTCAAAGTTGCATAGATTTCGCATAATGTTGCGCCGTTCAGTTACCGGTAACATAACTCGACAAGCACGCTAGAATTCGTATCGTGCTAATATTCGCGTGATTGCTGAAGTAACCGTGTAAATTAATCGTTAGTATTCTCCATAGGTAGTGATCGCTGTAAATAACAATATATAGGATTGCGGATTGAAGGTTCCTGGCGGCTCCTACGAGGCAAAATGCCGGTTAAAGGATTTCTATCCCTGTAGTTATACAACGGGCAAGTTTCAAGCAGCGATATACGGACGGCGGTACGTGGGAACCGCGTCGTCCTCGGTTATCTTAACAGCAGTGATACCGTATTGTTACGACCACCATCGCCATCGCCGTTCCGGAAAGTAATAACTGTCCGAGAAATTCTCCGCCGCAATAATGCAACGCCGCAATTGTAATCTGAATTAAGAATTGTCATTTTATACACCAATATGTATATTTTATGCTCTTGACCGTGTAATTTTCTACTTTTAATAGTAAGATTTCGAAGCAGCGCATTTTTGCAGGACGTTGTTTAATAAAGAAAAAAAAAACAAGAAAATTTATTTTTAAAAGTATGAATAAAAGATCGACACACTGATAAATATTTTTTATTTTGTTTGCTATTTTATTGTAATATTGCAGATATTTCATTTATTCACTTTTGTTATGTTTGCACTTGTTATTTATTTTGTTTGTTCTGTATACATTTCTCAGCAATTGTAAATAAAATGTTACTTTTACAAAATTTTTATTTTTTTATTTAATAACCAAAACTTCAGACAACTCTCGTTATCTGTAGAGTTTGTTTAGGTTTTTGAGCCCCGCATTTGTTAAATTCACCCGTGTACACGTCGCGAATCGCGGAACGTACCCGCATGCCTTCTCCCTTCGATTCGAACTCGTAATAAAATCGCTGGCTGCTCCGTAAACACATCTGCTCCCTATCTCTTATCGGTCACAGGAAACGAACTTATTATTATACACGCAAATCATTCCTATCTGTTGCTGGTGAAACGCGAGCATTAGTCACACTTGCTAGACGTTAAACTAAAACGTTTTCCCGAAATGTTAGCAGTGTCCGATTTCGCGCGAATTCAATGACTCAAATAGAAACCTTCCGGTCATGGCGTCAGTTCCAGGAAGAAACGCATTACGACGTATATTCTCGCGCGAATATATTTTGCACTTTTCTAGGCACACATCCGCGATACTAACCATTTCCTTTTAAAGAAATATTAATTTCTAATGAAATTTCATATAAAAGAAAGTTGCGAAGAAAAGTTTTCCTTTGTCTCAGCCGCGTCCGATTTTTCATTGAAAAGTGGAGAGACTTACTAAAGAATGAAATCTTTTGAAGAATCAAAATAAAAAAAATCAAATCATAAAAGTACATAGAAGAAAGTTAAAGGTTTGTAAAGTTAGCATCCCAAAATGCAAATTGATATAACATTTCATTGTTCACAATTTATCCGTAAATAATCTACTTTACAAAAAAAATTTTTTAAATTGGACAAATTGTAGGCAATCAAATGTCATATCAATTTTACAAAAATTCGCATTTTGGGAACTGAAAATTAATCGGTTGGCGAATAAAAATTAAAAAAAAAAAAAACACTAGAAAAAGTGACTCACTTCAAAGCGTTCCGTGTGCACGTGGACGCGCCCAGAATGTCGGAGAGCGAACTAGAGACAGAGAAGGGAGAGATTTGTGCGTGTGGGAGAGAGGGAGGAGGGGGAAATATTCGTGCGTTCACGAGCGTGCGAGAAAGACGGGCAAAGAGTTGAACGAACCCACGCGCGGACCGAACCTCGCTAATTTTTTAAAGACCCACCTCCGACCAGTATTTCTACTATCGGAGAGGCCACCGTTGAAGCGATGGACGTTCTGCTGCGTAATAGAGGCGGGTTTTCGCGACCAATCGCAGAGGCCCTTCACGAGACCGAGAAATTCACCGCAGACGTTCTCACGACGCAAATGCGGCGTCTCTTTAGAGATCCTTTCGCCATATAGAATACATTTGCGGTATCTCTCTCCAAAATGGAACGGATTTAAATCACCGATGAAAATCAGGTCAACCGATGACGCTTTAGACGTAAAGTGTAGAGGTACTTCGTCTTGTAACTATTTTGCGTAATGCATATATACATATATATATATTTTTTAATTATAAATTATAGACAACAAGAGAAACTATGCAATTCAATAAGAAGTATATTCCGTTTTTCGAGTTTTAAGTCACATTCAATTCCTGTATCATTTAAAATCATTACTATATTCATATTAAAATAAATAACGATATTACAATATGACATAATAGTAATATTATAATAATACTACTTTTATTTTAATATGTTGTCAATGGAAGAAGCTGCTGCAAGTACTAAAAATATTCTGCAGAGTGAATAAATTAATTTTTTTCGACACTAAAGTGTTTAAATTTTCTATTTATATTGATATATAAATAAATTATGATAAAATGTGCATACTCTTGAATTCGAATTCAGAGAGATTACACATTACACATTTTATTTATCTCGAGTGATTGAGATTCTTTTATTGCTGATCTTGATAAGATTGTGAAAAACTCTGTCGCAGACGTGTCTGCGTATTGCATGATAATACAATATTTGTATACGGAATGTGTGACACGAGTGTTTGAATAATAATTAATAGCCATCGCTGTTTGAGCACTGTATACGAAAGATATACAATGTTCAAGTGACGAATGGAAAAACATTCGTTAACATTTCTGTTGTTAAAAACATATTTCTGTTCTGACTGTCTAATTGCTGCTCGATACTTAAAATGTAATAAAACCGCGTAAGACATTGAGCATTTCTTTTCGCTTTTCTCGTTTCCTCTCTCATTTTGTAAGTCAAATATTTTCGCAAAGAATATTAAGCCCCACTATCGATCGCGTTTCGTAAACCGCGTATTTACACAGGGATTAGGAAACCGATTGTGAGGACTAAGGAATCGTCAACGAGGCATTTGCCGCGGTAAATTAACGAATTACCCGTTTTCGCCGGGCGAAAATACGCAGCCGATGTAATTTCGGCACGTGTATCGGACTCCAAGGCTGAGGCGTGCCTCGAGACACGGTACGCGAATAAAAAACGGAAGTACCGCGAATAAAGTGGTGACGGTATTACAGCGAAGGCATGTTCTGACTTTCAAAGTCCGCTTCGGGTAATGTATACAGCATTTGACAGTATTGTGTCACGGTATTAATAATTATACCACAAGAGAGAAATTGATTTTTTTATAAATAAAATATACAAAAAAAATGAGATAAGTAGAATAAAGGATATTTATAAACATTAAAACATATTGGTGGTTCTATGAAGGATGATTATTTAAAAAGAGCCTAGAGATATTTGGTATAATTTTCAGATATATTTTATATTTCCACATTTATTAAAGTGAGAAGTGCGGATCACTTGCGATTCCGCTCGTAGATTTTATCAAACTTTGGAATTAATTCTTTTTTTTACTCTCTGCCGCCTACCATCGTAATGAGAACGCTTTATATATTCAGTCTTATTCGAATAAGTCTCATTAGGTGCAATGCATTACGATTGCAATATAGTGGCACAACGCTGTCACACGCAGTCCGATTATCTCGCGAGAAAACGGAAACGGACTGACGCGATTCTAGCGAAAGAACATATAAAATGCTCCTTATCTTTTGTAAATTCAAACAACACGTGACTGAATCGGGAAACAATTGAGCACTTTGCTTTTTCCAGCATGCTATTGACGGTTAATAAATATTATGCGGAAGGAAAACGACGATATTTCGCTATCTAAGTCAACGCAGAGATATCTTGAAACCGCTATTTTTTGGCTTTCTGTAATTAAAATAAAGTGAAAAGATAACCGTGTTATTTGCGCATCTAACACACACGTAGATATCTTGGTGAAGATATCTCCTCAATGTAACATCACCTTGTGATGTATTACACTAAAATTGAATTATTTAATATTGAATTATCGTATATCATAGACATTATATCGGGGAGGAAGACGTCAATATTGTATTATTTTCGCATGTTACATTGGAATACCGTATCACACACAAGATTAATAAAATAAAACGGCATTTTCCGAAAATACCTCCGTACTAAACTAGGTCAGCAGCGATCTCCTCTCGAATCCCCACGTTACACGTTAGCGATGTACAATACGGATTTAGAGGAAAAGATTGCTAGCCCAATTCAACGTTGTGTCATGCGCGAGGGAAGGAGGTGACAAAAGGAAAGTTAAGAGGACGGATGTCAGGCGTGCATTTTTCTGCGGCGGTCGTGCTCTTTTCTAGGGAGACGCGGGAGCACGTGCCCGGGTGAGAGAGCACGCGCGTGACGTCAGCGTGCGTCTGGGAACAGCTGACCGCATTCCACAATAATTGTTTTGCATAATCGCGGTGGAAGCGGCCACTCGGCGGTAGCCTCACCGTGCCCGCGAACAGGAGAAAGAGGCCGACACGAGAGAACGCGAAAGGTGGAGGTGGAGAAAGTAGAGGGGAGAAAATTCGAAAGGGCCTTCTCACGTAGTCGAGGTGGGGCTAGGG